>JAOSBN010117666.1:0-36084 GCA_027563595.1 Erythroxylum suave | reverse complement strand
ATTGCTTAGCAATTTTAGGAGGTGTGAATTTAGTAATTTGACCTAGTCCTTGTGGATCGACACTTGATTATTACAACTAAACCTGTGCACTTGCAGAGCCTATCAGAGACCTTGACAGAGAACTATAGTTTGATCATCACAATCACAATGCCTTGAAAACTATATGTTCCAAGGAGTTTTACTATTCTATATGTTAGTGATTTTGAATTTTCTAAACGCTTAAGTGATTTAGGCGTAAGTATTAACTTAATTTCTTTGTCAATTTCTAGGAAATTGGGGCTAAGAGATGTCAAGTTAACATCTATGCTTATCCAACTTGTGGATAAATCCATCAAGAGGCCATTTGGGATAGTAGAGGATGTTTTGGTAAAAGTGGTAAATTTATAATTACTGTTGATTTTGTTGTGTTGGATTTTGAAAAAGATAGGAATTGTCCTTTGATTTTGGGTAAGTCCTTTATGAATAATAGTAAGGCATTAGTTGATGTGCGTGATGGAAAACTGGTTTTGAGAATTGAGGTTGAGCAAGTTGAATTCAATATGACTAAATCTTTGAAGACATCGGTGCATAGAAGTGCATGTATGAAGATTAATGTTATAGATGATTGTGTGAAGGAAGTTAAAGAGGAACTTGTTAAAGTGCACATGAATGAGAGTGTAAGCAAAGAGGAATTGTATCAGGAGGGTGAGCAAGAGAAGTTAGAGAGAACAGACGCACCCACACCACCCTCCATTGTAAAGCCGCCCACTGTAAAACTAAAACCCTTACCTTCCTACGGAGTTTGGTGATTAAACTAGTGCCAGTACTTTGATGGACTAGCTACCCATCAAGTCTTAACACCAAGATGAGACCTTGTGTGTTAATCACCATATAGAGTAAAATGGAAGATCTAGAAGAAAAAACCAATATAAGGGCAAAATGGTAATTTTACCTTATATTGAGTGGATGGCTATAATACGGCTCATAATAAAGTTTGCAATTGGACTTCTTATTTAAAACATGTATTCTCATAATACTTAGTAATTCAAGAGTTCAATAATTGTCTTTAGTGGAATGACATTTGATTAATAAGTTAGAATTAATTCTAATGAGAATAAATTAATTATGGGTTTATTGGAGCTTGAATTATATAAGTCCAATTAGATTCCCCATTTGGATTTTAGGAAGTTTATCAACCAAAGTAAGAAACATAAATAGAGTTTTTAAGACCCATGATTGAATGTTGGGCTTACTTTAATTAAAAGCCCAAGTAAACATTTAATATTGTGCTTGACTTTGGTTTGATTTAATTAATTAGATTAATTAAATTAAAACAAACTTATTAAAGATGAAAGGAGGGTATATTTTGGTTTTATACCTAAAAGTGCAGCTACACATTTAGCATTGAATTGCTAAATTAAAGATGGTTTTATCATGCTTTATCATCATTAAATGGAGTAATGATCTTATCATTAAATGGTTTAAGGGTTACCCTTTAATGATGGCATGTAATGCAACCTTTTAGCATTCATTTTATTAAAGAAAGGAATAGGTGCATTTGATGTTTTTTTTTCCTTTTTTCATCCATAACCAAAAATGAGAAGGTCTTATTTAGGTTGTTGGTCTTTTCATATAGCCATCTTAAACAAATGAGAAGAGTCTCATTTATTGGCTTCTTTATGATTGATTAAAGAATGAAGTGATCCATTAGATGCAGATCATATCTCTCTTTCAAGATAACTGAAATTGACAAGGAGAGGAAGAAGTATTCTTGCATTTTGTTTTTTGACTCACTCTCTCCTCTCATGCATGCATAGCTGAAACTTGAATGAGAAGAGTCTCATTTTTGGCTTCTTTCTTCTAAGAAAAATCTCCCCAAAAATATTTCTTCTCTTTTCCCACCAAAGGATCTTGTTAACCAAGTTATCCAATAAAAACAAATGGTAGATTGGATTGGTCAGAATACAACAACAAAGAGAGGATATATTGACAAAGAAGAGGATACAAAAGCTAGGAGTCAAAGCTGTAGCAAGGAGTTGGTGTATTTCTACCTCCTTGTTCTACCACCTTGATTTGGTTATGTTATTTCCTCTACATTTTTTATTTCAAAAAAGTTTTGGAATCTACTATTTAAGCAAATCTTGCATGCTTTCATTTTCAATCCAACAGGTTAGATATGTGATATTTGTGCATTTGACTTGAGTGAGATCATCAATGATGGTTCACTTACTAAATTCACAAAATTTATCAAAAATTGTACTATGGCTTTTCAGGTTCAGAAGAGATATCCAATTAGACCAATTGGAGTAAAGTCATTGCATATGAACATAAGCTAGTGGTCAGGATCACTATGCACCTACATATGTCTTCAGTCAATTTCATATTAATCATTGTATTCCGCATCTAATGTACATTGCATAAGTGAATTATGAAATGTAATGACTTTTTTGACTGAATAAGTTTATAATGAAATGGGTATAAATGAAATATGAGCTGCTTAAGATGTGTTCAATGTGTGGAAATTTACAATAACTATTTTCAATTGTCTTAACATGTGATCCTCATAGCATATGCACTCAAATACCATCTTACGTTCAGCCATATGCTTTATGAGAGTGGTGTGTTACACTTCTGTATCTCATGGGGTTTTATAATTATAGGAATTTGTTCCATAAGCAATATATGACTCAAAAAAGTCATTTCACAAATAATATCACATAGATTTATTGGCTTTTCATTGTTTTTCATGGCAATAACAAGTTTTTTTTAAAGATAAATAAACAAATAAATATCATTAACAAAGCCAAGAAAGGTAGACAGATAAGTATAAGATGATAGATACAATAAAAAGCAAGACTATGAGGTTGGATATACAATCCTCCTAGTAAAGCTAGAACGTGAACCATGTTACTCAACTGGTGACATGGTTAGTGTTGAGTGAATTTTGAAAAACAATTTACTCATTTTACACTAAAAATTGCAAGTGTATAGGTTGAAACTTGTAGTTAGAAAGTGGATATCGATCCCACAAGGGATTGATGCCCAGACACCACTTAATTCAGCTCAATCTTTGTTTAAGAAATGAAATTGTTTAATTCAAATAATATGGAAAATTAAATTAACATTGAAAGACTGACAATGAATAATAGAGAAAGCCAAAATGCAAAAAATCGGAATTCAAGAATTTAATGATTAGAGGTCACTTTCTCCCTATCTTATCTCCCTCCTATTTTATTAATTGAATTGTGTCTCACCTATGATGTCCAAATATATTAACTACCCTCTCTCAAGGTGTAATTAATTTTCTCTAATCAAATTAAATGCAGTTGATTAAGCAATCTCTCAACCTACCCAATCACTCCACCAATTTAACTAGTTGTTAAGCTATCATATGGGTGATCAATCTAATCAATTAACGTGATGATTATAAGTCTATAGGTTGCCAACTCTCGTTGTACAATCCTACTTAAATAACCTTACTCACTCTCTCAATTTTTTGCAAGATATGAATATAAACAATAATCACCAAAGACAACTTCCATTCAATTCAATAAAATAGGAGTTTAACAAAATAGTTCAAAAGTAATCCCTATAAACAAATCTACCACTCATTCTCTCCATAATATCACCAACACTTAAATATTCCATTTTACAAAGATTATGAGAGATAAAAACAACAGAAAATTGAAAAAGAAAACTCCTTCTCTTCTTTGTCAAAATCTAGAAATTTTTGTGTTGATGTGCTATTTTCCCAATTGTTGTTGATAATCCTTGAATCTTCACCTTCCTCAAGACTCAAAACTTACATTTTTCATTCAAGTAGGCTCTTCTCTACAAAGGTCTCTCATCCTTCTTCAGCCATAGATGTTTTATATGTTTTATAGTCCAAAAACCCTAAAGTTTAATTAAGATGAAACATCCCATGAATGTGAGAATTGGCATGATTCCCACGATCGTGGGAACTTGCACCAGAAAGCTTCCTTTTCTCTTCTCCTCTTTGGTCTCTAACTGAATCTCCAAGTTATTCAATCTTCATTCCTATTTAACAATAATCAATTCTTACCCTAAATTAACATCAAACATAAAAGAACAACAATGAAGATTAAACTAAATGAAAACATAAAATGAATCCTAAAATGCAACAATAACAAACAATTATGCAAAAAACACATGCCAGATACATAGAAAAACATAGACTAATGCACAACTGTCAACTTCCCCACACCTAAATCTTTATTGGTCCTCAAACAAAATAAATACAACCATTTAAATCAATCATTTCATTTTCACAAAAATCAAAGCATATAGTCCCTCAAATTTTAGCCAACTCAAATGTCAAGTTACTACACATGTAATGACTACTTTTTCATTAGTCTACATAAGCAAACTCAACAAATGTCGCCATCACTCAAAAATAAGTATGGATGCAAAATGAATCTTCCTCACGGTTTCACTTATTTCTCTCAAGGGTTTGATGGTTAGTGTTTCGCTCATACTTCTGATAGGAAACTACACTACTACAAGCTTGTTAATACACCAACTCTCCTCTACAATAATTACACACATAAATATATCAAAAAGACTTGTTTAGGGTTGTAATGTGGTAAAGGTTAAGGTGGGTAAAGAGGATAAAGGGTTGACATAAGCATTCGTAAAGTAAAAAGCGAGTAAAAAGGGATATTAAAACATAACTCTGAGATATACAAATGTAACTAATGCTCTTCACTTATTGGTTCTACTAAACTGGTCTTCCTTTTTCTTTTCTTTTCTTTTTCTTTTCAACATTGTTTTTCATTTTTCTTTTTTGCTTAATATATGGAAGAACTTATGAATCAAATAACAACTTTCAAACGCAGAAGTATCCTCAAATCATCTCGATAAAAATTTTTATAGCGATTCCAACTAATGCATTAATTAATATTTTACTAAGCTTGTGAATGAGTAGGTTAATAGGGTTTCAAGTTTTAAAATTTTTAGGTATTTTCAAGAAACAAAAGATCAAGGCTCAACGGGGGTAGCAAAGGATAATACAAGGATTGGTCATTTAAGCCAAGGGTTAACACAAAAAAGGCCTTAGTCATCTCTATTAAGCATGCATCTAGTAAACTTAAACCAATTCAAAGCAAGTCCTGAAGGTAATAGCCTAAGGAAGTATCACTCAGCAAAGAAATAGAATGACTATGGATGTAGTCATATGAGCTCAATCCTCACATTGGCTCAAATGGATATTCATTATACATCTCTACCTTACCTCATTGCTCAAATGTCAAATTGTGAGTAAGCTTATGTAACCAACTACTTTTCATCACTTTACATGGTTCACTTTCTACTTAAGTAGCCTAATCAAAGTTCAATCATGCATTCAATCTAATTTCAACTAGCATGACAGAATCCAATGGAAATATCTATCGAAATGATCCAAGTGTGGTTCCATTGCTTAACAAAAAACATGATATGCCTAAACATGCATCCTATTCAACAAAATGCAAACAATGCAATTGAGAAAGTCAATGTCACCTCCTCATACTTAAAGATCACATTGTCCTCAATGTAATAAGTCAACAACCAAATAAGGGAAAATGACATCAAACCAAATAAAAGAAATAAAACCAAACAAATGACATTAAACCAAACAAAAGAAATCAAACAAAACAAAAGATATTAAACCAAAAAAAGATATTAAATCAAACAAAAGAAATAAAATGAATAAAAGAAAACAAACAAACAAATGACATCAAACTAAACAAAAAACATTGATACAATTTAAAAGTATAGGGTAAGAAAAGCTTATGGAGATGATGGTGGCGATGGTATTTGTGAAGGAGCTAAGAAATTATTCCTCTGAAAGAACTTTAGGAATTTCTTCTTTAAGTATCGCTACTCCTTGTGGACTTGCCACATCTAGGTTCTGAGCTCATTGAGTTACGATGTCATTTACTACTGATTGGAGGTCATCTAATTGAGGATTTATTGAAAAATATCCACCTCTGCTATTGCTTAAGTTCCTCCTCCACTGCTTCCTCTTCTAATTTCGGGACTGCTCAGGAGTTGCATCTTTGCCCCTCCTATTCTACATTGTAGTACGCTTCTGAGGATCTCAGAGTTTCGTAGAATGAAACTCCGAAGTAAATTAGCGCCTCAAATAAGATGTGTCAAACATATCGTATTGAGTTGTACGCACATTTTTCACATTAAAGTTATAAAACAAACCCAAACCAGAAGCAATATGAGACATGCCAAAATAAGAGCTCTTCTTATTCACAACACTCACTATCGATCGAAAAATCCTATAAGGTGTATTGATTTTTATTTTCCGATCCATGCACCATAGAAAGAAAAGTTCTTTGTTCAAACATTCATTACTTCTAGTTTTATTAAACACATTTAAGCACATAAATTTATGCAAAAGTAAATGCTTGGCACTACGGTTAAAGAGTTTGGTGCATTGCAAAAGTCAAAATATGCTTCACCCCTTAGAGTTTTCCAATATTTATCGACATCAAATTCATCGTGATCATCCAAAGTTTTTGTATTTAACAAATTGAAAATTTCACACATGACATGATAATCAAGTTTATACACACTACCAACTAATCTAAACCAAAATACATCCATTTTAGGGTTATAAAATATTGTACTAAAAAACTCTATAGTAATCGTAAGGTAAATAGGCATGTCAAACCAAATGAACCTATTCCACCCTATGTTTGCAGCAAACTGCTCAATTTTTTGCCTCATTCCTATGGTTTCTAACAAGTCAAAGTCAAAGTACTGAGGAGTAACTAATTCTTTATCTTTAAGGTCTCAGAAACGCGTACCTTCTTCCTCTAAATAAATAGGGAATGGGGCACGATACGCTACTGTTAAATCGGGTTTACCTTCACCAAAAACTTGAAAGCATAGTTCATCAATTTGTTTCCAAGTTACTATCTTCTTTGGAGTCATTGGAAGAAGAAAACTTGCAAAAAAAAAAGAAAGAGAGGGGTGAATTCGTTTTTCAGAGAGAGAAAAATTCTTTCCCAAATCCTTGTATTTTTTAATGATTAATGCATGAGAAGAGTAAAGGATTGTGATATTATTGAAAAAGATGAAGAAAATACCAAGAATCTTGAGGAAAATGAAGGATTTTAGAGAGAGGGAGGAGAGTTTTCATAGGTTAGAGAGAGAAGGTGTGAAAATTTTGAAGAGTGAAAGAAAGAAAAAGAAGGGGAGGGAAATTTAAATTTTCCTTTGGATGGGATTCCCATAATTCCCACAATCGTGGGATTTCTCTCCAGAAACTTTCTAGTGAGATTTCCCACGATTGTGGGAATCACTCTAATTCCCACGATCATAGGATGGGGTAATTCTTCCACTTCTAAATCTTCTTCCAAGCCTAGCATGCTCTCTCTATGATCACACAACCTACAAACACATCAAAATAATATTACCAAAAAATTCAAAGAGAAAACAAGTTAAAATTCAAACAAATTCTAAAGAAACGTCAATCCAACTCAAATCAAACGTAATCATCACTGAATGGATCAAACGAATAAATAAACATGAACAACCAAAAGAAAATAAACATGCTAAGTTAAGCTCATTAGCTTGACCATTCCTCATACATTCATGAAAGAGTGGAAGAAAGGAAAGAGATAACTTCCCTTTCTTGTGGATATGTCCCTCCATAATATGACTTGTAACGATGCTCATTAACCTTGTATGTCTCTCCCTTGTCGTTTTCCAACTACAAAGCTCCATAGGGAAACACTTGAAGAATCTTGAAAGGTCCACTCCATCTTGACTTAAGCTTTCTAGGAAATAGCCAAAGTCTTGAATTAAACAAAAGTACCAAGTCTCAACTCTTAGATTCCTTATTATCCCTTTCTTTGCATAGCTTAGCATGCTTATAAGCATCATAACTTAGTTCTTCCAACTAGTCAACGTGTAATAATCTCTTTTCTCCTACTAGCTTCCAATCTATGTTCAATTTCTTGATTGCCCAATAGGCTCTATGCTCTAACTCCAATGGTAGGTGACAAACCTTGCCATACACAAATCAATACGGTGTTGTGCCTATGGGAGTTTTGAAAGTTATTCTATAAGCCCACATCACATCATCCAACCTCAAAGCCTAATCTTTCCTAGAAGTGGCTGTCTTCTCCAAAATCATTTTTAGCTCTTTATTCACCACCTCCACTTGGCCACTAGTTTGGGGGTGGTACAGCATAGCCACTCTATGATGAACATTATATTTCTTCAGAAGGGTCTTGAATGGTTTGTTGCAAAAAAGACTTCCCTCATCATTTATAAATGCTCTCGACACCCCAAATCTGATGAAAATCTTCTTACTAAACATTTGAACCACTTTGCCATCATTAGTTCGAGTGGCGACTACCTTAACCCATCTAGAAACATAATCAACCCTAACTAATAAATAGGTGTTACCTGCGGAGGATGGGAATGGTCCCATGAAGTCCAAGCCTCACATATTAAATATCACTAACTCCATTATGTTCAAAAATTGCATTTCATCTCTATTTGATATGTTGCCCATTCTTTGACATCTATCACACTTTAGCACAAAAACTCAAGCATCCTTAAATAGGGTTGGTCAATAAAATACACACTTCAAGATTCATGTAGCAATCTTGTTAGGTCCATAATGCCCTATATAAAGTGAGCTATGGCCTTGTCTTAAAATTTCGGGCATTTCATCTTTAGGGACACACCTATGAATCAAACTGTCGGCACAGATCTTACAAAGTATAGGTTCATCCAAAATGTAATGAGACCATTGAAATAGAAAATGCTTCCTTTATTGATATGAAAAATTAGACGAAAGAATACCACCTAAAAGGTAGTTTGTAATATCTGCAAACCAAGGAAGGAAAGGATTATCTACCATCATTAAGGTCTTGTTTGGAAACCTTTTCTTAATTTCCTCTTCCTCTTCATGATATCCTCCTTTAAGCCTCAATAAGTGGTTTGCTACGACATTTTCTACTCCCTTCTTATCTTTAATCTCAATGTTGAACTTTTGGAGCAGGTGTACCCCCCAAATGAGCCTAGCCTTAACATCCTTCTTCGCATAGAGGTAACATAATGCTATATGGTCTATAAAAACAATGACTTATGAACCTAAAAGATAGGAACAAAATTTTACATAAGCAAATATCACCGTAAACAATTCTTTTCAGTAGTTGTGTAATTCAGTTGTGCTCCCGTCAACGTCTTGCTTGCGTAACAGATAACATGGAACATCTTCTCCTTCTGTTGGCCAAGTACTTAACTAATAGCATGGTCGCTTATGTCACACATAATCTTAAAAGGAAGAGACCAAATCAATGATATCAAAATTGGTGTTGTTGTGAGTGCCTTCTTCAACCTGTTACAAGAATCTAAACGCTCATCATAAAAAAAGGCAGATCTTTGACTAATAAATGAGTTAAGGGTCTTGTAATAAGGGGAAAATCCTTAATAAACTATATGTAGAACCCTGCATGACCCAGGAAAGCTCGAATACCCTTTATATTGGTAGGAAGTGCTAACTTTTCAATCACTTCCATCTTACCGCGATCCACTTTAATCTGCTTGCCTAAAACCTTATAACCTAATACATTTCCTTCTTAGACCATGAAATGACACTTTTACTGGTTTAAAACTAGATGAGACTCCTCACATCTTTGAAGCACTCTATCTAAATTAAACAAACAATGATCAAAAGAATCTCCAAATATAGAAAAAAATTATCCATAAATACCTCTATAAAGTTTTCATTCATGTCTGTAAATATAGCCATCATGCACTTTTGAAATGTTGTAGGTGTATTATATAAACCAAAAGGCATCCTCTAATATGCAAAAGTCTCATAAAGGCAGGTGAAAGTGGTCTTCTCTTGATCTTTTGGGTATATAAATATCTAATTGAACCCTGAATATCCATCAAGAACACATTAAAAAGAATGACCAGCCACCCCCTCAATCATTTGGTCCATAAAAGGTAGAGGAAAATGATCCTTCTTGGTGGTCAAATTTAGCTTTTTACAGCCAATACATACTCGACAACCTATGATGGTCCTCGTGGAAATCTTTTTACCTTTTTCATTCTCTATCACTGTCATGCCACTCTTCTTCGGCATACACTGTACTAGACTCACCCACTTACTATCTAAAATGGGGTAAATAATCCCCACATCCAAAAGTTTCACCATTTCCTTCTTCACAACCTCTTACATATTTGGATTTAACCCTCTTTGTCTTTCTCTTACAGTTCTACATCCTTCTTCTAAGTTAATCCTATGCATCATTACATTGGGGCTAATCTCCCTAATATCAAAATTTTGCCACCTTACGACTCCCATCCTCTTCCTCATGGTCTCCACCACTTTTTTTTCCTTATTCACAATCTAATTTATTTGAGATAATGATAAGTAAAATATGGTTCCTCCTTAAAATGGTGTATCTCAAATGGGAAGGTAAAGGTTTAAGCTCTAAAGTGGGAGGTTTAACAATAAAAGGCAGTATAGGTGTATCAATTCTCACCAGTTTCTCTAAATTAACTTCCTTATATAATTCCTCTTCTTTCACACTCTCATCCCTATACGCTTCATTAACTTCATCTTTCTCTTTAATCTCCTTCACACTCTTATCTACAACATCAATTTCCATACACACATTACCATCCTTCAGTTTCTTCAAAGATTTTTCCATATTAAACTCAACCTGTTCATCACTAATTCTCAACACAAGCTTCCTTTCATGCATACCAACAAATGCCCTACCAGTTTCATAAAAGGACTACCCAAAATCAATGGACAATTCTTATGAGCTTCAAAATCCAACACAACAAAATCAACGAGACTTATAAATTTGTCCACTTTTACGAATACATCTTCCACAACTCCAAATGACCTTTTTATGGATTGATCCATAAGTTGAATTAGCATTGATGTTGGCTTGACCTCTCCTAATACTAGTTTCCTAAAAATAGATAAAGGCATCAAATTAATAATTGCACCTAAATCACATAAGCATTTAGAAAATTCAAAATCACCAACAACATATAGAATAGTGAAACTCCTTAGATCTTGTAATTTTGAAGGTATTCGGCTTGATATGATGAAACTGTAATTTTCTGTTAATGTCACCATCTAATTATCTTCTCAAATGCATTTGTGAGTGAGTATATCCTTTAAAAACTTCACATACTTAAGCATGCACTCCAACACTTCCACCAATGACAAAGTAATTTATAGCTTCTTCAGTTTCTCCATAAACTTAGAGAACTAAGTGTCCACTTGATATTGCTTCATTCTCCATGGATACTGAAGTTTGGGCTTGCAGGGCAGTGGCGGTACATAAGGCCTTCGTTTTTCTTTTTCTTCTTTTACCTCCTTACCTTTCTATTTTTCTTAACTGCCCTTTTTCACACTTGGTTCTTCCATTTGCTTGCCACTTCAAAGTGTAATAGCCTTGAGTTGCCCCCTTGGAATGGCCTCAATGTTTCTCGGTAGGATAACTACACTTCTAGAAAATAAAGTGTTAGTAAGTTGACTTAGTTGAACCTCCAAGTTATAGATCGATGAGGCATAGTTCTTCACAATCTGATCAAACTTCTCCTCCATCATCTTTTGACTCTCCTCCTAGCTAGCAAACATTCTCTTCTGATTCTCCTCTGGAGCTGCCATTTTGGAATCAAAATCTCGATAAACTTGTCAATTTTTCTTTCTATAGATCCAATTCCATCTTGTTGAAATCCTGGAGGTCCTTGTGGTCTTGCTTGGCCATATTCATTGTTTTTACTCTAAGAAAAATTGGGGTGGTTTTTCCACCATAGATTATAGGTATTTAAATAAGGATTGTTACCTCTCTGTTGTTGTCCCAGGTAACTTACCTATTCGATACCACTAGCTCCCAACAAGAAACACTTGGCTGAGCCGTAGTTGTTCTGTCCACATAGCTCATATTGTACTTGCTTTGCCTTAGCTGTAGAGGAAGATGCTCCTTGTATATTGTTCCACTACTTCGTAAAGGTCGTAATCTGAGCCTGCAAAGCAATAACAGAGTCAATAGGTATTATATCTTTGTGCTCCTTCTGCCCCTTTCTTCTTCTCTTGCTAGATTAGAAGCAATTATTGCTTGCAAAGTCCTCCAAAAGATCATGAGTTGCTACCACAGTCTTCCTCATCAATGAACCTCTAGTGGCTACATCAATAGTTCCTCTTATGCTCAGATTCACTCTATTGTAAAACCTCTATAACAGAAATTCCCTAGGAAGGTTATGGTGGGGACAACTTCTCTGTAGTTCTTTAAATCTCCCCCAAGCTTCATAGAGAGATTCCCCATTGTTCTACAAGAAATTTTTGATCTTTTTAATGATCCTCTTCGTCTTGGTCAACAAAAGGTACTTCGCAAGGAATGCTTGGGTAAGCTGCTCCTAAGTAGCAATCTGCCCTGAATTCAGCGAGTTGTACCACATCTTTAGTTCAATATGAATGAAAATAATTTGAGCTTTACTGCATCATTAGACATTCCATTGAATCAGAAAGTGTCGCAAATCTCAAAAAAAGTTGGCAATGTAGGCATTCAAATCCTCATTGGATAGCCTTTAGAATTGCACACTATTCTGTAATATATTGAGGAGTGTCAACTTCATCTGGAAATTATTGGCTTGACCCACCAATCTCACAACTCCTCGAGGACTGAATCCTAGCCTTATAAAGTCCATCAGCATCCTCTCAGCTCCTCCTTGCTCTCCTTCTACAGTCATATGCCTCTGTGTAAGATTTTGATGTTTCACTCTTCTTAACTCTCTTTCGTGTCTTTTGATGTCAGGAAACTCGTCATCACTAATTTTCGTCGATCTTCGTGTGCTCTTTGTGCTCATTTTTGTGTAATTACACAAGGAAAAGTATCAAACAATCTTAAATCAAAGTAATCGGAACTATAAGAAACTAAACACAAAATCCCCTGCAATGGCTCTAAAAACTTGTTGAGTGAATTTTGCAAAACAATCTACTCGTTTTATGTTAAAAAATTGGAAGTATATGGGTTGTGACTTATAGTTAGAAAGCGGATATGGACCTTATAGGGATTGATGCTCAGACACCACTTAATTCAGATTAAACTTTGTTTAAGAAATGAAATTGTTTAATTGAAATAATCTAGAAAATTAAATTAACCTTGAAAGACTAACAATGAACAATAGACAAAACCAAAATGCAGAAAATTGAAATTCAAGAATTTAATAACTAAAGATCACTTTTTCCCTATCTTGTCTCCCTCTTATTTTATTAATTGAATTGTGTCTCCCCTAAAATGTCCAATTATATTAACTACCCTCTCTAAGGTATAATTAATTGTCCCTAATCAAATTAAATGTAGTTCATTAAGTGATCTCTCAACCAACCTAATCACTCCACCAATTTAACTAGTTGTTAAGCTATCCTATTGGTGATCAATTGAATTAGCCAAGATCAATCTTCTAACTAATCAATTAACATGATTATTATAAGTTTATAGGTTGCCAACTCTCACTGTACAATCCTACACAAATAACCTTATTCACTCTCTCAATTTATTACAAGATTTGAATATAACAACAATCATCAAAGACAACTTTCATTTAATTCAATAGAATAGGAGTTTAATAAAATATTCAAAAATAATCCCTAAAAACATATCAACCACTCTTGGTCTCCATGACATCACTAACACTCAAATATTCCATCTTACAAAGATTAGAAGAGATAAAAATAACAGAAAATTGAATAAGAAAACTCCTTCTCTTCTTTGCCAAAATCTAGAAATTTTAGTGTTGATATGCTATTTTCCCAATTGTTTTTGATAATCCTTGAATCTTCACCTTTCTCATGACTCAAAACTTGTATTTTTCACTTAAGGAGGCTCTTCTTTATAGAGTTCTCTCATCCTTCTTCATCCATGGACGTTTTATATATTTTATAGTCAAAAAACCATAAAATTTAATTGAACCCCACGTATCTTCTCAAACAAAACATCCTATGATCGTGGGAATTGGCATGATTCCCACAATCGTGGGAACTTGCAACAAAAAGCTTCCTCTTCTCTTCTCCTATTTAGTCTCTTACTCAATCTCCAAGTTGTTCAATCTTCACTCCTATATAACAATAATCAATTCTGACCCTAAATTAACATCAAACGTAAAAGAACAACAATAAAGATTAAACTAAATGAAAACATACAAAATGAATCCTAAAATGCGACAATAATAAACTATTATGCAAGAAACACATGTCAAATACTTAGAAAAACATAGACTAATAACAACTATCAGTTAGCCATTAGTATCTCTCTGATCAAACTGAAAGTCCTATTAGTAACTGTATATTTGTCTTAGAGAAAATCCCTAAATATTCTTTAATTTCTTTCAATCTATATCGAGTATATTAAGTTACAACTAGACTTAGGCACTACTTGTCCTCATTAATCCTTTTATAGAGATTTGGTAGGAAAGATTTTTTATAGAACATGTCTTACTTATCTTAATAAAAAGGATGGAATGACTATCCCAATGCAAAAAATATTCATGACGTTTAGTATTTTATGATTAACCTCCCTAGTATTGCCAAATAAGGGCAAATTTTTTTGCTAAATTGTTAGTTTTTCTTGGAATAATTATTGACCAAAATTTTCTATTAATACCAAAAATACTAATTGCTTTTGTAATGGTAGTTGGCATGATGTTAACTTTAATTTATTTCTTATCTATGCTACGCCAAATGTTCTATGGACACAATTTGTTTAATGCCTCTAATTCGTAATGTTTTAAAGTGGGATCTAAGAGAAATTTATTTCTATTGTTATCCTTCTTCCTATAAAAGCAATTGGTACTTATCCAATTTTTATGCTATCATTACCTATTGATAAGGTTGAATTTATTATATCAAATTATTTGTATAGGTAATTTTTTAATTTTATAGGATTATGAACCAAAAAATAAAAAGAATCTTATATTTAAAAAATATAAATCATTATACAATAAAATTTTCGTTTTCAAATTTATGTTTAAAAAATGAATTGGAACAAGAAATGTTTGGCATTTGTGAGAACTTTTTAAATCAAGTAATATCATAATTCAAAATGTTCTTAATGTTTTCCCAAAAGTTTTTTATATATTTCAAATGTCAAAACTTGTTATACATATATACATCTTGTGTTGTCCTATCCTTTTATTAATTAGACTTTAGCTTCAATTTTAATTAGAATGTAAATGAACCTTAACTATAAAATCCTATACCTAAAAAATTGAATCCACAGTAGAATATCCAAATTATAAGAAATCTGATAAAGGCGATAATTGTGTAATTGAAATCGTTACAATTTTTATTTGTTTCTATTCTAGTATGACAATAAATCGCAAATATTTTCCAATTATTAAGTGTATAAGTTTCTTTTGGGTCCTAACTCCAATATGATCCCCATGTTTCACTAGCCTAGACTGCTTAAAAGAGAATACCCACGGTTAAAAAGATAAACCTTAGAATATGATAATTCCCCTAGTCTAATTGTTGAATCAACTAAAACCTATAATAAATCATAGAGCAAAATGAAAATGTATTACTTAAAACATTGCTTCTTTCCAACATATAGTGGACCTCACCAAAGGAAAATTAATTATTTAATAAATTATTATATATATCAAAATTTTTTGCGACTTTTCAAAATGTAATTACTAGAAATGCTAACGATAATAATGATCTACATAAAAGAGCAACATAGCTTAATATCATCATACTTATATGCCTCATTCACCACTGGGATTGAAGTGCGGGTACTAGTATTTAATATTGATGCATATCAGTTAAAAGACTTGAAGTCTTAAGGCATTGAGTAAAAAAAGTTATTTGATAGAATTGATATGCTTAATTTTTTAAAACTTGGGAAAGTACATAATTATATGAATAATGGAGAAACCCATGAAAGCAAGCTTAATTATTCATATAAATTAATTAATGGTAAATTTCTTGAATAATCCAACGAGTAACTAATAATCATGTCATACAAAAAAAGAAAAAGTAGTTAATACCTTTTTATGATGAATCCTATAGTCTAGCAAATTCATAGAATAATATAGTTATAAAATGAATTGTAATTACAATTGAAATGATTGTAACAGATCTATGAGTTAATATATGTTCTAAAGTCAAAAATATCATAAATTTTTTAACTTAGAAAAAAAGGGGCATTAATTATATGGAATTGAAATCAAGAATTGAATTTATTATAGGATATTATAATACTTATTGTATTTTTTGAAAATTAAAAGACATTTATACTGTCACTCACGCTCAATCCAAGATGCTTTAGCACTGCTTCTTAAGAGCAACGTGTCAACCAATTTCATCATAACGGCTCGCTCAAAATTATAATAAGTTATTTTTATTCGATCGTCAAACTTGAAGGATTCAATTCAATGCAATAATTTATAATAAATATACAAATTATTAAGAAATGTAAAAATTAATAAAAAATTCCTTGTATTTAAATAAGGATTGAATGTTTCCTATAAAAACACTTAAGATAACAATATTTATTATGACCTTATTATGATTTAATGCAACATTTAGTTAGTTTTATTTTTTGTAGTTTTAACTCTTTTACAAAGAAAGTCCTATAAATATAAATATAAATATAAATGGAAAATTATTAGTATTCTAATTTTAGTACTACTTGGGATTTATAGAAAGATTTTATTGTATTAATTATTATGATTTGGCAAACTAGTCAGTTATTGATCGCCACATGCCATATAAAAAAAATTCAAGTTATGTTTGCTTGTTTTCTTAAAAAAAAAAAAGCTTGTTTAATTTAATATCTACCTTGGTTCATCTTATGTCCCAAGCATATGATCTAAAACTAATCCAATGGATCGTTCAAAATTTAGCTAGTTTTGATCTAGAAAAATGTAAAAGGCATGTTTATTAATTTAATTAGATTAAAAGGAATGAAGGATTGATTCTATATAGCCATTTCAAAATTTTAATTTACTCTTAAGAACGTTTAAAAAGAAAGATACAAGATAAGGTTTAAACTTAATCATTTTTTTAACAACCATTTGTTTGCCTAAGGATCTTAGATATGCTCTTTCATACTCGAATAATATAAATATAAAAAAGATAAAAAATGTATTATTGGAATTTAGATTTAGTTTATTATAATTGGAATTTATTATTGAAATTATAGGAATCGTGTCAAATGGGTCGATGGGAATTCTTAGTTTCCCCATCTTGTAAATGTTAAAATATTTGAATACAAAATATGGAATCTTGTATCTTCTCTTCCTTTTTTTTAACATTTTTTTGCAAACAAAAATATAATTTATTTTTTATGTTTATTTTTTAATTAAGCAAACTAAAAATTCTTCTTTTATATTTTATATACGATATCATAAAAATGAAAGGAAGTTAATTTAATAAATGAAAAAATTGATTACTTGAAAGCAGTAAAGTAAAAGAATAAATAAACAACTTTTATATATATATGCAACAATAGAATTTTATTAGTTAATTATTATCTTATATTTGATTCATATTTTTTCATTTATATTTAAAAATAATTTATTCATATTTTATTTATATGGAAATATATTTATAATGTAAAACATCTAAAACAATCACTAAAATTTGAAATAACAAAAAGTTAGAGTTTTTCACATCTCAAAGAAAGTTAAATTATTTCAACGTTTGATTTTTTTATTTATCCCTATGAAAAACTTTTTGAATTACTAGTAGAAAAAGATTTTGCTAATGAAAAAGCTTTCAAACGATGCTCAATATCTTTTTCGTTTTTAATTTTTTTAATACGCTTTTTTGATAAAGAAGTATGTTTTTTTAGAATTGTCACTACGGCAAAATGTGCTTTAGACAATATGTTTGTAACAATTTAAAAAGTACTGCCAAAAGTTAATATAAGGCAACGGTTTTCAAAGTGTTGCCTTTAATAATATTAAAAAGCAACGAAAAAATAATTTGTTGTTGCATAAAGAAAAGGCCAAAAAAATTAAAAAAAAGTTACAATAAAATCTTATTTATGCAACATTTGAAATTGTTGCTATAGTTTACTAAATGATAATATATTACATCATGTAAGTACATTACATAAATACGTTTTGAAGTAAACAAAAAAAAAACAAAATGAGAGGCTCAATGCAACAACCACCCACCGAGTCGATGAACCAATAACTGACGCTGACGCTGGATCACCACCATCTCCAGTTTCCGCGCAATTCCAACGTCAGCTTTTCCAGAAGCTAGTCGTCATTCATAGGCGTCGATTACACAATGAAAGTTACACGGTGACTCCAGCTTATGTGATGGGGACATAATAAAATCATTGTTTTTTTAAATAAAATTAGTGATTGTAACACCAAAATTAGTACTCAATGAATTTAGCAATGATTAAAAATTTAAATTACTTTCATCAGTTCAATCATAAAAATCTTAAACTAAAATCAATTATATTAAGTAATTAAATAATAACATTATATTACTGAAATTCAATAATAGTGAATTATTATTTAATTATTTAATGATTAGCTAATTCATTAGTTGATACAAAGTTAAAGAATATGATATTAAAAAGGAAAAAGAATAGAAAATCATAAGAATTAGTATAAATAATTATTAACTAAATATATGTATATAATTTTTTTTGAAAAATTACAAAGAGATTTTTGCAAGGTTGTGTATCGATAAGGTTTCTGGAAGGTACAAGCATAGGCTTCGAGAGCGCAAGGCTTTGAAACAAAAATAGAAAAAGAATGGGAATAGGCTTACTTTATGCCAATTGGCCACCACTGGGCTGGCACCACCACCAACTATGACCACTTCAACTCCAGGAGTGTTAGAATAAACCTAAAGGAAGATTTTTGTGAGTAATGCTTTGCTAGTGATAATTGCAAATTGCACCGTGTTTTAAAGCAGTTTGATATGTGTTTAGATGTTAATTCAATCATTTACTATGTGTTTAGGTTAGAATTGTGTTAGTTTGTTAATTGTTTTTATTTTAAGTGTATTATGAGTTAGTATAAGTTTTTAAGCTTAAATATTATATTTTTGAGGTACCTTGTGTGTTTGCTAGTGTTTCAAGGTCAATATTAACGCACGGAGGAGTTTCGAAAGATAGTCGGGCCTAAACAACAGCGATCCTAATAGAAAGCTCAAATGTTGGCCACAGTCGTGGCATGTGTCAGGCAGATTCGCAAATGCTAACAAACTTCACATTTCGAGGAATTTTTTAGACCTTTCAAACCCTGAAAAAATCCTAAGGTTACCCAAAACATAAAAGACTATTTAAAGAACAACAAGAGAAGACAAAAGAGAGCTTTTCGTGCAGCCACTTTTGGAAACCTTAAGAGAGAAAGTGAGGAAGAAGAAGTGGTCTCGACATGCTTCCTAGATTAGGAGGTTTCCTGATGTTACTGCCTTCCCAGATCGTCCATTCTAAGTTTCAATTTCTTTTTCTTTTAAATTTTATTCATGTATAAAGTTAGGATGGATTGTATGATGATCAATGGCGGAATGTTGAAGTTGTTCTAATCCTTCTTCGGGATTTTATTTTGATTTAATGATAATTTAATCGATTGTGTTTATTGGATGAATGTTGTGATTTGATTGCATTCTTTCATAATTTAGTAATAAACTGAAAGGGTGAACTGAATAAAAAATGATTAAATCGGATTAATGAGAATTAGGCGATTTAATAGAAACTGTGACAAATCACATTGGCACTTATGCGGCGAGAGATCCTATATGATGTTCCGATAGTTTATCAGAATGCTTTAGATCTAGTTAGGGTTTTGGATAAATTGTGAATTGAGAGATTATAAATTTCATAATACAATTAGAGTTTTTAAATTAGAGTTTAATGGTTATAACTCGAGAAAGAGTAATCAACCTTAGGATCATCTAAAACTAACACCCATTAACGTAAAATCAGCTAGGTTAGCATTAATGATAGGTAAATTCCCCTTTCTCATAACTCCGTAAATTCTTTGGTTGATCTCTATTATACGTGCTTGTTGCTCAATTGTTAATTCCTTCATGTTTAACTTTTGATTTAATTGGTTGAATTTAATTCTTGTATTTACTTCCCATTTCATTATTTATTTTTAGTTTCATATTTTTTAGCATTAAAATTTTTAAGATTAGATTAGCCCTACTCCTCGTAGGATCGACACATCTTATACTACAATCGCGACCTGTACAATTGTAGTATTTGAGGGCTTATAAATTTTAAAGCTCGAACAACACGAACAAGTTTTTGGCACTATGTCAGGGAGGCATAGATTAGTTTAGTCTTTATAATCTAGGGCTTTTTCACCATCTTTTGTATAAAACAAAAACAAAAAAAGAGGATATGGGTATAAAGTAGACGATACATCAACTTGGATATCACCAAAAAATAATGGGGAATCTCAAAAGATGAATGCTAAAAAGAGATGGAAAGAACGATGGTGGATGAAATACATCATGGAGGGCGATGGACCCTTATGGACGTCATAAGGCCACAACTTAATGCCCATTATATGACCACCGGTGTATGTGAATACGTTCGAGATCAAACCATCACTACTAAACATGCTGCGAACCAATGTGCAATTCTACGGATTAGCCAAATAAGGATCCCAATGTTTATTTAGATAATTTATTATAAATTTGTGACACCTTCCAATATATTAGGATGTCGGAGGATGCTATTTGGATGAGACTCTTTCCCTTTACACTTAGGGATCGAGCCAAAGCCTAGTTGAATTCTCTCCACCCAGCCAACATCACATCTTAGGAGCAGTTGGTGGGAGCTTTTCTAGATAAGTATTTCCCTCTAAACAAGACAACAAGAATAATAAAGGAAATTATCAATTTCCAACTGTTGATGGTAAAACCTATCTACTTGTTATACGATCAAAAACTGCAAGTGAACGGGTCATGAATTCTAGTTAAAAAGAGCAGATATCGATCTCACAGGGATTGATGCTTAGACATTGCTTAATTTAGACACAACTTTGTTTAAGAAATGAAATTTTTGAATGTGAATAATCTAGAAAATTAAATTGAAATTAGAAGACTAATGTAAACAATGAACAATACCACAATTGCAGAAATTTGAATTTAAGAATCTAAATGCTAGAGATTACTTTTTCCCTATTTTATCTCCCTCATATTTTATTAATTGAATTATATCTCACCCTAGATTTCCGAATCTACTAATTACCCTCTCTTAAGGTGTAACTATTTTTCCTAATTGAATTAACAAGAATTGATTGAACGATCTCTCAACCTACCCAATGACTCTACCGATTCAACTAGTTATTAAGCTATCCTATGGGTGATTAATTAACTAGCCGAGATCTCTCTTCTAACTATTCAATCAATGTGATGATTGTCAGTCTATAGGTTGCCAACTCTCATTGTATAACCCTACATGAACCTCATCTCACTCACTCTCTCGATTTGTTGCAAGATGAAAATTAAGAACAACAATCAACAAAGACTATTGCATTCAATTCAATAAAATAGGTGTTCCAACAAAATAGTTCCAAAGCAATCCCTACAATGAAATTAGCCTAACATGGTATTAGAATGACAGAAAATGGAATAGAAACTCTCCTTCTCTTCTTTGCCACAATCTGGAATTTTGGTGTTGATGTGTTATTTTGCCCATTCTTGATGATGATCCTTGTCTTCAATCCTTCCTTAATGCTCCAAACATATGTTCTTCACTCAAGGATGGTGTTTCTACAGGTAGGTATTGTCTCCTTTGAAGATGGAGGCTTAGTTATGCTTAAATAGTCCAAAAACTCTAGGTTTAATGAAGCCTTACAGATTGCCTTTATATTACAATTCCTACGTCTGTGGGAATTTGCCTGATTCCCACGAGTGTGGGAATTGGTCACAGACACTCTTCTTTTCCCCTGTAATTCCCAAGTCCAATGGGAATTTGCATGATTCCCACGAATTTGGGAATTGAGCACAGAATCACTCTTCTTATCTTCTCTTCTTTGATCTTTTGTCCAACCTCCAAGTTGCTCCCTCTTCTTTCCTACACAAAAATAGTCAATTCTTACCCTCAATTAGCATCAATCACACAAGAACAACAATGGAAATCAAACTTAATGAAAACATATAAAATGAATCCTAAACTAAAACAATAAACAACAATTATACTAGAAAACACATGCCAAACTCCTATAAAAACATAACCTAATGCACACCTATCAACATCCCCACACTCATCTTTACTTGTCCTCAAGCAAAATAAAAACAACCAATCAATTCTGCCACTTCATTTCACAAAGATCAAAGCACATAATCCCTGAAATTCAAGCCAACTCAAATATCAAGTTAATGCATATATCATGATTATTTTTTTATTAGTGCACATAAGCAAACTCACAATTCTCACAATCACTCAAAGATAAGTAAAGATGCAAAATGAATTTTCCTCACGGTTTTCACTTATTTTGCTCAAGTGTTTAAGGGTTATTGTTTCGCTCAAACTTCTTAGAGGAAACTACACTACCATTGGCTTGCTAATACAGCAATTCTCCTCTATAAGGATTACATGCATAAAAAGATCAAAAGGACTTGTTTAGGGTTATAATGTGGTAAAGGTTAAGGTGGGTCAAAAGAAGGGAAAGAAAGTTAAGCACAAGAATTAGTAAAATAAAAAGCGGAAGTAAAAATGGGATAACAAAACATATGTAACCAATATTTTGCGCTAATGATGCTACTCACTTGTTCTTCCTGTTTCTTCTTTTTGTTTTCTTTTTTTCTTTTTTTCTTTATCTTTATACATGGAAGAACTATGACTCAAAATAGAATGATATATAATGTAACTCATAAGTAGAAGTGCACTCAACTCATCTCAGTAACAAAAATTTCACGATAATCCCAACTAATGTTTTACTTAATACTCTACTAAACTTGTGAAAAGGGTAGGATAATGGGTTAAAGTTTTAAAATTTTGGGTATTTTCACAAACAAAAGGTTAAGGCTCAACAAGGGTAGCAAGGGATGATTAATAGGTAGGCTATTTAAGCTAAAGGTTAACACAGAAAAGGCCTAGATCATCTCTGTTAAGCATGCATCCAGTAGACTCAAACCGATTCAAAGCAAGTTCTAATGATAGTAACCTATAGAAGTAACACTCAAAATATTGGTTACATATGCATCTCTACACTATGCATCTCTACACTATTCATTGTTCAAATGTTGATTTGTGACTAAGCTTATGTAACCAACTACTTTTTATCACTCTATATGGCTCACTTTCTACTCAAGTAGCCTAATACAAGTTCAAGCATGCATTCAACCTAATTCCAACTAACATGTCAGAATCTCATGGCTATGTTTATCAAAGTGATTCAAGTGCAGTTTCATTGTTAACATAAAGCACATAAAAAATGCCTAAAGATGCATCCTATTCAACACAATTTAAGAAAAATGAAAGTAATAAGTTTGATGTCACCTCCCCACACTTAAAGTTCACATTGTCCTCAATGTGACAATTCCAAAATCACATAAGAAAAAATGCCATCAACCCAATCAAACAATGATAACAAACCCAACAAAAGAAATTGGAACAAACAAATGATATCAAACCAAAACAAAAGAACTTGAATTCAACCCAAACAAAAGATAATAACTACATTAAAAAGTTAAGAGGGTGAGAAAAGCTTATTTGAATGGTGTTGGTGACGGTTATGGTATAGGAGCTTCAAAATTATGCCTCCAACAAAAGTTGAGGAACCTTCTCTTTAAACTATGTTGCTTTATGTGAACCTATTGCATTTGACTACCGAGTTCGTCGAGTTGGGATGTCATCCATTGTTGATTAGCAGCTATTTGGTCGAGAATCCATTGATATTGATTAATCGTAGCTGGTTCCCTTGGTTCCTCCTCTACTGCTTCCTCCTCTGCTTCTGGAGCTGCACTGGATGTAGAGGGTCAATCTACGACTGCACTACACCCCTTCTACTCCTCACTACAGTGAGCATCTGAGGATTGCGAAGTTCCATAGATTGGACCTCCATAATCTCAGAGCATCTCAAATAGACTATGTCAAATATGTCATGGAGAATGATATGCACAGTCTCAGTATGAATATTATAAAATAAACCCAAAGTAGAAGTAATATGAACCATCCCAAAAGACGTGTTCTTTTTATTAAACACACTCACTAGTGATCAAAAATTTTTGTTAGGTGTGTTGATTTTAAGCTTTTTATCCATGTACCATAAAAAGAAAAGTTCTTTAGCTGAGCATTTATTAATTTTCATTTTATTAAACACAGTCACGCATATAAATTTGTGTAAAAGTAAATGCTCAGCACTCCAGATTGGAGACTTAGGTGCATTAGGTGAGTTAAAATATTCTTGACCCGTGAGAGTGTTCCAATAAGCATCGACATCAAAATCCGGATGATCATCTAAAATTTTTGCATTCAATAAATTAAACAATTCACGCTTCACAGAATAATCAAGTTTAAAAACATTTCCACCTTACTTAACCCCAAAAAAAAACTACTTTAGAGTTATACCTAACTGTTGTGAAAAACTCTAAAGATAGGGTGGCAGAAATAGGTATGTCGCATTGAACAAATCTATTCCACCCTATGTTAGCAGTTAATTTTTCAAGTTGGCGTCTCACTTTATATTTTCTAACACGTCAAATCAAAATACCTAGGAGTGACTATTGCTCTACCCTTAAAGTCACGGCTTCTTCCAATCAAATCGGAAATAGGGCTTAATAGGTTGCTACTAAGTTGGTTTTCCCTTCACTGGAAACTTGAAGATGAAGCTCATTAACTAGTTGCTTAACCCTACTCATTCTTGGTGGAGCCATTGTGAGAAGAAAAACTACAAAAATGAAAGAGAGAGAGAGAAAGAGTGAAATTCATATTTTAGAGAGAGAAAATAAAATCTCACCTGAATCCTTGTGTTTTTGAATGATTGATACATGAAAAGAGTGAAGGAATGCAAGATTAATGGAAAGGGATAAAGAAAATACCAAGAATTTAGATGAAAAATGAAGGGTTTTAGAGAGAGAGAGGAGAGAAAATCGTGGAATAGAGAAAGAGTGTGAAAATTTTAAAAATAGGGTAAAAGAAAAAGGGGAGGGAAACTTAGATTCCCACGCTCGTGGGACTCCTCTCTAGAAACTTTCTGGAGAGGATTCCCATGGACATGGGTTTTCTCTCCAGAAAATTTCTGGAGAGATTTCCCATATTCCTGGGAATCACTACAATTCCCACGAACATGAGAATTGGTGATCCTCACAATTTCAAACCTTCCTCCAAGCTTATATGTACACTCCATGATCCCAAAACCTACAAACGCATCAAGATAATATCATCAACAAGAAATTTGAAAAGAAAAAAAATTGAAATTCAACCAAAATCAACATGAAAATCAATCAAACTCAATTCAAAAATGATCCAAACAAAATCAAACCAAAACTAGGCAAAACCTTCAAAAGAGAATAGCATACATGGGTTGCCTCCTATACAGCGCTTTGTTTACTGTCGGTAGCTGGACTTCCCTTTATGCTCATGGTGGCTCAAATGACTGATCTAGTACCTGTGTAGAAATTGATCTCAAACTTTATAGATGAGCTACCCCATTCTGGATTCCACCTTCATTCTTGTTTTCCTTTATTCGCCTTCTTCTATATGTTCGTTTCTTCCTGAATGCATTCTTAAGGTTCTCAATACTTTCCAATCCTCCTTTGAGTTTGAGTTTCTTGATATTCGTTAGGGCAGTGTAGGGTGATAATTTTTCTTCGATACATCAAATGTCAATTGCTCCTTTCTTACTCTCAGTATTAACTACCCCAGTCAACATCAATGATCGAACAAGCAGTAGCCAGAAACAGTCACCCCAAAACTATACGAGTTTCTTCGTCTTCACTAATATCCAGTATGTAAAAATCCTTTGGGAAGGTAAACTTATCAATGTATAGTTACACTTTCTTGATAATCCCCTTTGGTAAATGCACCGTTGTGTCAGTCGTCTTTATTAATGTCTTAGTAGGCTCTAGCTCTTCTAAACCCAACTTCTAACTGAATGAGTATGGCATCATGTCGATGCCAGCTCCCAAATCTGCAAATGCTCAATCTATCTTAACTCCGTTCATATTACACAGAATGAAGAAGTTTCCTGGATTTTCTTTCTTTCGTGCTACATATGGACCTTCTTCTGATATATGTTTGATAATCTCTTCCTTCAATGATTCCTTTAACATGAGCTTTTTCTAGAGTTGATTCGTTATACTGGTCATCCTGATTAGCTCCCCATCCTTATAATTCCTAACTACTCCACTTAAAGATGACTTATACTAGGCAAAAATCTAATGTGAAAGTCCAAGTTGAAGCTCCCTAATCAGTTCATTTACTGGTCTACTCGAAACGACTTCCAATGATATTTGTAATTCTTTCTTGTGTCCATCTTTCTCCCCATGTTTGCTTCCTTTCTTCTCTATCTGAGTAATGGTTGTGATTTTCTCCTTCTGATTCACCTCAATGTTGTTTAGTAGACTACCTACATTTCGCGAAAATAACGCGTTAGCTAGTTGACCTACCTGAACTTCCAGATTGTGGATGGTTGACGCGTGATTCTTTAAAATCTGATCAAAATTTGCTTCCATCCTCTTCTAATTTTCCTCCTAGCTTGCATGCATCCTTTTTTTATTCTCCTCTTGTGCTGCTAGTTTGGACCCCATGACTTCCATCATCTTATCCATTTTTCTTTCTAATGCTCCGAGTTGATCTTGTTGAAATCCTCATGGCCGTTATGCTCTTTGTTAGCTACCTACATTATTGTTACTCCAAGAAAAGTTCAGGTGGTTTTTCTAACCCGGATTATATGTATTTGAATACAAATTATTACCTCACTGTGGTTAGCCTAGGTAGCTTACCTGCTTGGTTCCACTAGCTCCCACTAGGAAACACTTAGCTGAGTTATGATTGCTCTCCCCACACAGCTCATATTACGCTTGCATCACCTTCACTATTGAGATAGATGCTCCTTTCATATTATTCAGCTGCTTCGTAAGTGCCGTGATCTGAGCCTACAAGGCAGTAACTGAATCAATAGGTATCATACCTTTCTATTCCTTCTGGTCTTTTCCACTCCTCTCGCTCAACCATATGCAACTATTGCTTGCTAACTCTTCCAACAAATCATTTGCTGCTTCCATCATCTTACATATCAGTGAACCTTCAGCTACTACATCAATTGTCCCTCTTATGCTCGAATTCACTCCATCATAGAATGTTTGAAGCACAAACTCTTTCAGGAGGTTGTGGTGTGGGTAGCTTCTTTGAAGTTCCTTAAATCTCTCTCAAACTTCATAGGGAGATTCTCTATTGCTCTACTGGAAATTTGTTATCTTCTTGATAATCATTGTCGTCTTTGTCAATGGGAAGTACTAGGTGAGGAATGCTTGGGCAAGCCACTTGCAAGTCGTGACCTTGCCTGAATTCAAGGAATTATACCACGCTTTAGCCCGATCCTTCGACGTGAATGAAAACAATCTCAGCTTCACAGCATCATCGGACATTTTGTTCAATCTGAACATGTCGCAGATCTCCAAGAAGTTTACAATGTGGGCATTTGAATCCTCATTAGATAGCTGGTAAAATTGCACAATATTTTGTAGAGTAGTGCTGACTTAATCTCAAATTTATTCACTTGGACTACCGATCTCGCCACTTCTTGAGGACTAAATCCTAGCCTCATAAAGTCCATCAACGTTTGCTCTAGTCCTCCTTGCTCTCCTTCTTTAGCCATATCTTGATTCAAAAAATTTAGATGCTTCGCCTTTCTTATTTCCCTTTCGTGATTCTTAATGTTAGGAAATTCATCTTCTATAGCTTCTTTCATCCTTCATGTGCTCCTTGTGTTCATGCACCTGCAATCACAAAAGGAAAAGTATAAAAAAACTCTTAAATCAAAGTAATCTAATTATCCTCTCTCCTATTTTATTAATTGAATTATGTCTCACCCTAGATTTTCGAATGTACTAATTATCCTCTCTCAAGGTGTAACTATTTGTCCCTAATTGAATCAACTAGAATCGATTGAACGATCTCTTAACCTACCCAATGACTCTACTGATTCAACTAGTTATTAATCTATCCTATAGGTGATCAATTGATTAATCGAGATCTCTCTTCTAACTTTTCAATTAACGTGATGATTGCTAATCTATAGTTCACCAACTCTCATTGTACAATCCTACATGAATCTCATTTCACTCACTCTCTCGATTTGTTGCAAGATGACAATTAAGAACAATAATCAACAAAGACAATTGTATTCAATTCAATAAAATAAGAGTTATAAGAATATAGTTCCAAAGCAATCCCTAAAATGAAATTAGCCTCACATGGTCTCCATAACATCATCAACAAGAAAATAAACCTTTTTTACAAAGAATAAAAGACATTAGAATGACAAAAAATGGAATTGAAAGTCTCCTTCTCTTCTTTGCCAAAACCAGGAATTTTGATGTGATTTGCTATTTTGCCCAATCTTGATGATGATCCTTGTCTTCAATCCTTCCTTAATACTCCAAACATGTGTTCTTCACTCAAGGATGGTGTTTCTATAGGTATGTGTTGTCTCCCTTGAAGATGGAGGCTTAATTATGCTTAAATAATCCAAAAGCACTAGGATTAATGAAGCCTCGCAGATTGCCTTCGGATTACAATTCCCACATTTGTGGGAGACTCTCTTCATTTCTTCTATAATTCCCATGTCTAGTGGAAATTTGCATGATGCCCACGAACGTGGGAATTGGGCACAAAACCACTCTTCTTGACTTCTCTTCTTTGATCTTTTGTTCAACCTCTAGTTGCTCCCTCTTCTTTCCTACATAAAAATAGTCAATTCTTACCCTCAATTAGCATCAAACACACAAAAACAACAATGGAAATCAAAATTAATGAAAAAGTACAAAATGGATCCTAAACTAGAACAATAAACAACAATTATACTAGAAACACATGCCAAATTCCTATAGAAACATAACCTAATGTACACCTATCACCAACAAAATGACGGGGAGTCTTCATATGAAGCATGGGAGCGGTATAAGGAGTTGTAAAGGAGCTATCCTCATCATAACCTACCCAATGAATTATCATTGCAAACCTTATACATTGGAGTTAATCCACCCACAAGGAGCACCATAGATGCAGCTGCTAAAGGATCATTCATGAGGAAAATAGTTGAAGTAGCACACGATCTGTTAAAATACATGACATACACTAGTTCTCTCCACCCACAAGGAGCACCATAGATGCAACTGCTAGAGGATCAGTCGTGAGGAAAATAGTTGAAGCAGCACTCGATCTGTTAAAAGACATGACATACACTAGTTGTCTCCACCCACAAGGAGCACCATAGATGCAACTGCTAGAGGATCATTCATGGGGAAAATAGTTGAAGCAGCACATGATCTGTTAAAAGACATGACATACACTAGTTGTCTTTGGACATCAGAACAAAGCAAACAACAGTCAACCTTTTAGGACCCAGGAGGAATAATTGTTGCAAATTCAATGAAAACATTGCAGGCTGAGATCTACAACCTAACCAAGCAATTGAATAGCCTGAAAGCCACCTCTTCCTCTCCATTTATAGTGATATAGCTGATAGGATTGAATCATATTATATTTTATTATACATTTCAATGCCTTTTCAATCCTTTTTTTTTGTATAAATAGTCAATTTGTATTCATTTTTGTTTACAGATAGATTAAAGGAGTGAACACAAATATATGCTAAAATGAAGAAGTTTGGAGAGCTATTTATGGAGGATAAACTATCAAGTGCATTCGAAGGAGAATCAGAGAAGATTCGGGAAATAAACCAAGGTCCTAATTGTAACAGAAGCTTGAGCACAGGGCTACAATCATGGGGAGTCAGTCATAATAGTGATAGAGAGTAGATAAACTAGCCATGATTGCACACTAAAGGCCACGATCATGGCCTACGCACTAACAGACACAAGGTCGCTTTTGAATTTAAGTTTTTGAGGAACTTTTTGGACTTTTAAGGCACAAGAAAACCTTAGGGTTTACCCTAAATGGAAAATACTATATAAAGAAAGAGAAATGACCTAGAAAAAAAGTCTCCAATCTACCACTTTTGGGAAAATTCCAAGAAGAGAGAAGGGTTGTCAAAATCTGCCATTTTTGGAAAACTCCAAAAAGAGAGGAGAAACCAGCAAAGAAGTTTTTGTTATTTTCCATAAGCTTAGCTATTCTATTTTATTTTAATGCTTTATTTTCATATTCATTCCATTAGTTTAAAACATTCTGAGTGCTAATCATTTGTTTACATGCTCTAGAATGTTTGAATGAATGTTGGATGAATTTTATAGTTGAAATTTATGAATTTTGTAAGGAACCTTTATGTTATATCAATGGATGTTTATTCCTTCAATTTTCTAGCTTTAATCTTGGTTGTTTGAGTTTGTTTATGTGCTTTTATAGATCTGAATTTGTTGGCTATTTAAATGTTTAATGGTTTACATTTTTGCTTATTTGTGATGCTTTGGATTATTTTGTGCTTAATAGTTAGGATTTATGCATGTTCTTAGATTCAAGATCAATTAATTTGGGTTTTTGTGTAAGTTATGTGTGCTGGAAGTTTTATTTTTATTCAATTAGTTTAGATTTTGTAATTTGGGTTATGATTAGTTATTTGCTAGCATAAAGAGTTTTGATTTCTATTTAGTTAGTGTTAAATTTCAATTTTTATCACATCCTTTATAATTTCCAGTCTTGGTTTTATTTAATTAAGTATGGGTTTTGTTTATTTAATATCTATTTTGCTTACTATGAACACATGTGGCTAGACTACTTAGGGGTTTTGAGATATTATAAGGATGAAAGGATGGAAATTGTGGGAATGGAGTTAAACTGTCTTAAATTGGTGCTTATATGTCTAGGTTGGTTTGTAATTTAGGATAAATGTCATGAATTTGGAATTGTTTATAGGCTTGATCATCCTTTAGGCAACTTTCTAATTTGAAGGCTGAGGACGAGCATGTGATATGTAATAGTCCATAGTAATTCTCGAAAGTAGCAATAGGTTGGTTGAATTTATCAAGATACTTAATCAACTAATCTAGGACTCATACCTTTAGGTTACACCTTCCAAACTTATGAGTAGGTGGCCTAAGTTAGATGTTTTTTAGTACCTAATGCATCTTCGCTATTGAACTTAGAGAGCCTAATCTAAGGTATATTAAAGATCGGGGCATTTCTAGTGCTTGTTAGTTTTTCCTATTTTAAAGAAAATTAAGGGTTCGAGAGCTTAATTGAGTCCAAAGGCTAACATCATGATGAGAGTACCTTTTATTTAGATTCAAGGATCAATGAAAATCGTAGAATCCTGAAGATATCTCGAACCCACTTCATTACCATTGTTATTAGTATTTTCCAAATTCTTTTTATGTTTGTCTTTTTGTTTATGTTCTTTACATCTTAACTACTTCGTTTCATCATTTCAGGCTGTTTTGTTTTCTTTAATTTGCAATATTTGGAATAGCATTTGCATCCCAGCTCTCTATGGTTTGAACCTAGCTCACCATTTACTACATAGTTTGGTAGTTAGGAATTTATTATTTGGTAGTTAGCGTCAGGCTATTAGTAGCACAAATATGAGTCATGTGGAAAAGAGAGCTATATCACAGTCGGTTGCTTCTTAGGGGGAAACAACAATATGGGGCAATTCAACTTTAATGGAGCACAAGTTGGATAAGGAGATAGCAATCTTTATTCCAGCACATACCAATCAGGGTGGTGGCATAATCGCCCAAATTTTCATTGGTCTAACAATACTGAGGTTCAGTTTAGAAATAAAAGGTCAAATGGATTTCAATAGGATAAATACAATGACTATTATTCCAAACTGGACAAGATCATAGATAAGCTCATAAGTATGGATGAGGCCCAAAAGAGGTTAGAAGGGTAAATTGATTAAGTGACAAGGACTTATGCCTCTGCCATTTTCAGCCTGGAGGTTCAAATGGAACAATTTGCCAATGTGTTATCAACAAAAATTGTGGGAATTCTTTCGAGCAATATAAAAGTATATCCAAGATATCAAGTTAAGGCTATCATGCTTATGAGTGGGAAAGAGTTAGGAGAATCAATAGATAGATCAGCTGAAACCCACTCTTTAGAAGACCAAGAGAAGCAGAAAAAGGATGAAGAAAAGAATGAGGACCCTCCCTATGTTCCTCCTCCATTTTACCCACCAAGAATGCCATTCATAAGAGTTGATGATGTCGAATCTTCAAAGGAGCGTGAAGAAGAAGAACAGATGACAACAGACATTGAGTTTTACCAAGCTATGAAAGTCTCTGTTCGTGAAGCAAAAGAAGAAAAGGAAAAGGGAGTGACTAAGGAAGAACAAAAGTAGCTCACCCTTTTACCAAAAAAACTGCTAGACTTAATAAAAGATTCAAAGAGTTTTGTTATTCCCTATTTCATTGACAGTTTGTTAGTGAAAAGGACATTACTGAAATTAATTGATTTTCTCAACTTTATCAATGTTCTTCTGATCAATTTGCAATTTGTAGCTTACTCACAGGCTACAAAATTGATGTTGAACGAGAAGGGTGCAAGTAAGCCACTCATAATTGGGTTGAGCTTCCAAAGATGCAAGGTCAAGCTAATGACCCTAACTTAGAACGTTTAGTAGTTAGATTTAAATTGTTGTGTAGTTAGGTTTGTTTTAAATTCTAAAATAAGCTTGTAATGATGTGGAATGGTTGGATTGCTAACGCTCTTATTCTTTTTTATTCAATTATAAGAAAGGGAACCCAGTTCAATGTCAAGCGCATTGGGTCTCCATCTTTGGCACCATCCCTACCTCAGTCACCCTAATGAGTTTGTGTTTTAACCCTTGTCTTTCCATTTTTGTTAGTATTTTCTTCTTATGTTTTCATATATTGTGTTTTATTTCCCCCTGGTGTGTTTGTCTACCCTTCTCACATTGAGGACAATGTGTTGTTCAAGTGTGAGGATGGTTGTGTGTTTTAGTTTGAATGTGAATTTTGCATGTTATTATGTTTACATTTAGGTTCCATATTATAAATAGTGTGAATGTATCAATGGCTTAGACGGAACGAAATCAATTTAATTTTGAACATAATCTATTAAGTTGTGAAGAGTCATTAGCTCGTGAAATTAGTGATATAGATTCTTTGGCTAAAATATGCAAGTTAATTAGGATTCAGTGTTAATTTATCACCCTATAAGTTGTCACATTCATTTATAATTTTGGGTCTTTCGACTAAGTAGCTTTACTAGTATTTTTTTCATGAAAACAAGCAACTAAAGCAACAAGGTAGGGATTAATTATTTAAAAAAAGAAAATTTTAAATTTTTAAATAAATAACTATTCTGCTAGCCTTCAGGTTACGAATAAAGATAGTAGCTAATTGAAATCGTGATGTAGCCGAGTAACTGGATTGACATACATCACAAATATGTGTCTTTGCATCAAAGGGCTATAATGACGTTCCAACCAAGTAACTTACTAAAAACATGACTTAGTCGACTAACCGGATTGACATTCATCACCAATGTTTGCCTCCATGTAAAAAACCTAGGTCTATACCCATAAAAAGTAACCAAAAAAGGAATGTTTTCTAATAAAAACCTACCGAACTTGTAAGTAGATTAACTTTTCATGAAATGTACTTAGGTTTAGTTTCCAAGACGTGGATTTTGCAGGTTAATAAGTTAGAACAACTTGATGATTTTGTTTAGAGTTAAATTTGTCTCGTGAATTTGAAGCCATTGCCTTATTTTTGCATTGTGTGTTTTGTGTTTTTGTGTTGATTATTGTTTTGTTGGCTTGAGGACAAGAAAACGTTTAAGTGTGGGAATGTTCATAAACATAAATTGCACCGTGTTTTAGGGTATAGTTTGATATGTGTTTAGCTGTTAATTCAATCATTTAGTATGTTCTTAGGTTAAAATTGTGTTAGTTTGTTAATTATTTGTGTTTTAATTATTATATGGGTTAGTACAAGCTTTTAAATATTATGCTTTTGAGGTACTTTAATGTGTTTGCTAGTATTTCAGGGTCAATATCGAAGAATGGAGGAGTTTCAGAAAACATTCGAGTCCAAAGAAGCTTCTTCAATTTTTTAAGAAGTTTGGGGAAATGGAGAAGGGTCTGTTGGGTCTTGATAGGAATGCTGGTAAAACTAAGGGTTTTCTCTTACATTATCTTAAGGAATGAAGATGAGGTGGAACTTATAAAACCAGAAAATAGATTAATGATATAACTTGCGTGTTGTTTATTCTAATGGTAAGGAACATGTTTATTACTAAATACAATACAACTACTACTATCTAGGATGAGTTTGTTTAGCTAAATTTTAATCAAACTAACTTAGATTGGTACATGAGCTATCTATAAAGGTTGTATTTCAGATTATCCTTAGAAAAACTCTAACTTGTGCCTAATTATGATTTTCTCTATTTTCCAAAAAAAATCTTATTGAGCAACTCAAGGCCTTCGTAAAACAAATATATTTTTATCTGAAATTAATATATCATACTAAATTTGCATGATTTGGATGAGTAACTCACGATCATATGAATTTAGAGGCAGGATTATGAATAACATAAAAGATATGTTTTAACGAAAGTTATCACCTATCAGATTTAAGAGTCACATGAGATGTCATTAATAAAGATGTCATCTACCTAACATAAGTTTAGTTAGTTTTTATCAGTAATTTAAGATCAATTAAATTTAAATAAGATCCAAGTCCATTACAAAGATTATAATAATCCTTCTAGAATAGTAGTAAGGGCTATTATTTTAAATAAAAATAGAGGAGTAACTAAATATATGATTAAAGTCCTAATCTTATTTTGTTTTCATTGCATATAACATATTACGCGCTTTCTTTATATTTACTTAGTTTCTGGTAGAAATAATATTTGTTTAGCATAGCTTATATTAAGTTTTATTGAAACAAATTTCTTATACAAAAATTATATTTGAGAAGAGCTTTAAAAGTTAGAAAGAGAAGTTATAAGTTTATTATGCAATCTTACTATTATTCCCTACTGAGGATTTAGTGACAAAGTTCTAGAGATATATCAATATCATATAAATAACAAAATGCAATGACATTTTGAGTTGACTAATATCTCATAAACCTTGATGGGAATATGTAATATTGATATCAATATCGTGATAGGACACTACAAATAGTTGGATAAAGTAAAGCTAAAAGGTATAGTATCTGGATAAAAAATTTTTTACTCAATTTATCCTAACTAAAGCATAAACATAATAATTTCCATTAGTAATAAAAATAATTGTAAGAATTTTCTTGCTTATACGAAATATGATAAGGATCATATATATTTTTCATTCTTGATTTTGAGTGTTTGATATTAAATTTAAATTCAACATTACTATAATATTCAAGGCATGATAAGAAATATATGTTTGAGTGAAAGTAGTTGATCAAATTTTATATAAATATTATGCATATGTTAGATCAAGGGAGGATTATGCTTAACATAAGTGGAAAAAAATACAAAGTTAGATAATTAAGACTATCCTTTTATTCCATGTTGATTAAATCAACATGATAGAATTATAAAGTTTTATATAAGGATACATATATATATATATATATATCCTTTGAAAATCATATGAAACTCGTGAAACTTATTAGGTTAAAGTATGACCAAATTAACCTTTAGTGAAAAGACAACTATGTTATTAAATTGTTAAATATTATATATATATATATATATATTAGATTTAGAGAGCATCTGGAATAACTAGTGAATTACAACTGTATTGTACTGCAATTGGTGCATTGGTCTTTGCAACCTTAATGCTTTTTGATGGTTGGTTCCATTATCACAAAGCTACTCAAAATTGGCTTGGTTCTAAGATGTAGAATCTATGTTGAATCACCATTTAGTAGGGCTATTATAGATATCTAGTTGGATATCTTATCTGAATATAGAAATTTTGATAGAGCACAACATGGGCTGTCCAGAATAAAACTGGAATAAAAAAAGG
>JAOSBN010117649.1:8937-36110 GCA_027563595.1 Erythroxylum suave | reverse complement strand
GACTAGATATATAATGCTCATAAAAACCAAACTCTTTTATTTTTATTAATAATAAATATTTTCATTACAAAATTGTAGCTGGAAGAAAAATAAGTTATAAGTATATACACTTGCTTTCCAGGGCACTGTATTTACATAACTCCAATAGTTACCTAGTTTGCCTTGGATGAGGGAAATTGAGTTTTCCATCGACTTGATTCTTGGTACTGCATCCATTTCTATACCAAAGTAAAGAATGGCTCCAGCTGAATTAAAGGAGCTCAAGGAACAGTTGGAATAGCTATCAGAAAAGCGGTATATAAGGGCAAGTTCATCGCCATAGGAAGCATCTATTCTATTTGTTACGAAGAAGGATGGGATATGGTGTATGTGCATTGATTATCAGAGACTCAATAAGGTGACCATTAAGAACAAGTATCCTCTGCCACGAATTGATGATTTGTTAGACTAGTTGCAAGGGGCATGTGTTTTTTCTAAAATTAATCTCAGGGCAAGCTATCATCAACTCAGAATTAGAGAGTTTGATGTAAACAATACAACTTTTAGGACTCATTATGGGCAGTATGAGTTCCTAGTCATGCCATCCAGATTGACTAATGCTTCGGATGCATTCATGGATCTGATGGATAGGGTTGTCAAGTAGTATTTGGATCAGTTTGTCATAGTGTTTCTCGATGACATTCTGGTTTATTCCAAGAATGAAGAGGAACATGAAAAACATCTCTAGATAGTGTTGCAAACACTTAGGGAGAGCAAACTTTATGCCAAATTCAATAAATGTGAATTTTGGCTTCATGAAGTGATCTTTCTTGGGCATGTGATCTCAAAGGATGGAGTACATGTTGATCTGAGGGAAATTGAAGCAGTGGAGAAGTGGCATGCACCAAAGACAGTTGCAGAAGTCAGGAGTTTTCTAAGTTTGGCAGGGTATTATAGAAGGTTTGTGGAAGGATTTTATATGATAGCTGCTTCGATGACCAAGTTATTAATGAAAAATTAAAAGTTTATCTGGAGTAATGAATTTTAGAAAAGCTTTAAGGAGCTTAAGCACAGATTGACAAGTGCTCCAATTCTAACCTTGCCTATGGGAGATGAGGGTTATACAATTTACAGTGATGCTTTAAGGAAGGGTTAGGGTTATATTTTGATACAGGGAGACAAAGTAATAGCTTGTGCCTCGCGGCAATTGAAGCCGTATGAGTTGAATTATCCGACCGATGATCTGGAATTGGTAGCAATAGTTTTTGCCCTGAAGATTTGGAGACATTATTTGTATGGGGTTCAAACGAGGATTTTTACGAATCACAAAAGTCTCAAGTATCTATTGAGTTAGAAAGAGCTGAATTTGAGACAGAGAAGGTGGTTAGAGTTTCTCAAGGATTATGACCTGTTGATTGAATACCACCCAGGAAAGGCGAATGTGGTGGCAGATGCCTTTAGTAGGAAATCCTCTATAGCCTATGTTCAGACAGTTTATTTTCTGTTATTGACAGAGATGGCTGAGGTAAAGATAAGTTTGAAACAAGAGGAGCCTAATTGTATTATGGAAAATTTCAGAGTGAGACCGATACTTAGGGAGAAAGTTAAGGACTTATAAGCACAGGATACAGAATTGAACAAACTTCGAGAAGAAAAGAGGTATATTGATGAGATAGTGAGGCTGCATGGGATTCTAGATTCTATAGTTTCTGACAGAGATCCTTGATTTACTTTAAGATTCTAGGGAAGCTTACAAGAGGATTTTGGAACGAAGTTGAATTTTGGCAATGCTTTTCACCCCCAAACAGTTGGTTAATTTGATAGGACCATTCGGACCTTTGAAGGAATGCCAAGGGCATGTGTGATGGATTTTAAAGGAGCTTGGGATGAACATTTTCCATTGGTCAAATTTGCTTACAATAATTTGTACCATTCAAGCATTCAGATGGCTTCTTATGAAGCCCTATATGAGAGGAGATTTAGAACTCCTATATGTTGGGATGAAGAAGGAGAAAGGAGATTAGTGGGACCAGAGTTACTTCAAATGACAATTGATAAGGTTAATTTAATTAAGTAGAGGCTTAAAGCGCACAAGATAGAATGAAAAACTATACTGATGCACACCGGAAGGAAATGGAGTATGAAGTGGGTGAGAAAGTTTTCCTTACGACATTTCCTTGGAAAGGAGTCATGAGGATTGGCAAGAAGGGTAAGTTGAGTCCAAGATATGTGGGTCCTTACGAGATTCTTAAGAGAATTGGACCGCTAGCTAATAGATTGGCACTGCCACCGAAACTATCATAGATACACAATGTCTTCCATGTTTTCGTGTTGAGGAGGTATAGATTGGATACCTATCACATCATTCAAACAACTAAGGTCTAGTCAAGAGATGATCTGGCTTATGAGGAGACTCTAGTGGAGAATTTGGATACTAAGGAAAAGGTCCTTAGGAACAAAACAGTTCAGCTAGTTAAAGTTCTATGGAGAAACCATTCTATGGAAGAGGCCACGTGGCAGCCCTTAGAAGCCAGGAAGGTGAAGCATCCATGCCTCTTCGATGACTCAAGTAAGAATTTTTAGGATGAAATTCTTTTAAGAGGGAGACAAATGTTTTCCCCAAATTTTTTATTTATTTAAGCATGATTTAAATGAATTATGAAGTTTTGATAAATTAAGTTTTTGGAGTTTAATTATTATGTTAATGTTAGTAGGATTTTTAATATATGGTTTAGTTGTATTAAAGTAGTAAGCAGGTTGAAGGGTATTTTGGAAGATCACTTAAGGTTAAAAGAACATAAGCTTATAAGGAAGGCTAAAATGGACTTTTTTTAGCTCATTAAGGATAAAAAGGGAAGAAGAATAGTTGTCTTGCAATTGAAGAAGAAGAAAATGAAAATTTAAGAGAGCAAGAGAGAGTGTCGTGGGAGAAGAAGAAAAGAAGAGAAAGCTAAATTAGGTTTCCAATTTTCTTAGTTTTAAAGAGTGATTTTGAAGTTGTTCAAGAAGGGAAAGAGAAGGAGGAAGATTACAGCTTCCATTTGAGCTAAGAGACTTATTAATTGGTGAAGATTCAAAGTAAGGATATGTTTAAACTTTTGGATTTTTGGAAGGGTTTTAGTCCATAAAGCTTAAAAATGTATGGGTTTAAGTATTCTAGGATCAATTTTGGTGTATATATTTCTTTGATTTTTTAATTGGAAGCCCAATTGAATCGAGATTTTTGCCAATGTTGAAGGAAATCAAGAGGAAAGGCAAGAGGAGCAAGAAGAGAGGTCTCTTTGAGCAATTGTTAAGCAAGGAATTCAAGGTGGGTTACATTTTTATAATTTAATAATAAGCCATTAATGTTTCTTCCATATCAAGAAAGTAAATATTTTTCAATTTTATTATAAATGTGCATTTATTACTCTTTGAACACTTTGAGAAAGTGTTATGTGTTTGGTATGTGAAAATTGTGTTGATGATTTATGAAAGGAATGCGAAAATGAATTTTTGAAAAAAAGAATAAATACTTTGTTTACGAAATCACATTTCGAAAAAAGTGTCATTTTGGGAAACAAGTTTACAAGTTATGAAATATATGTTATATGGGTTTGGTTTGTTCCATTCTGTGTGTGAAGTCCACTTTAACTAAAGGTTTCTCCTGCCTGCCTGCAAGTGGTGTGGAGTTCCTTCAGGGACTCCCTCATGTATACAACTATGCAAAACCACTATGTGAGATTGTGTTAGTTCGTCTGGTTCATGACTACACAGGACCACTTCATAGGAATGTGTTAGCTCGTTTTGTTTATGGACCTCCCAAACCATTTTGATGTGCTTATGTGTTGACAAGTCTGTTGAATGCATGATTTGGGTTGCTTATAAAGTGTATGATAAATTGAGAATTTAGAAATATGTGTTTCATAATGCATTGTGAATTTTTACAATGGTTTTGCTTGTTATCTATCATAAAATTGTTACCCACAAGCTTTAAGCTCAACCCCCATTCCATCCCATCTTCAGGTTATAAGCAAGGGATCAAGCATAAAGGCATTACTCCAGATTATGCTTATACGTATTTTAAGTTAGTTTTTGTAAAACAAGGCTTTAGTTGCATTTTGAGCAATTCTACTTTGTGTAAATTATGTATTTTTAGACTATGATGTATTGTGGCTTGAAATTCCCATTAAAGCTTTGTAAAACTCTTATCTTTTGATGACAATGAAACAGATTGTGTTTTTGCTCATGACTCTCAAAGTTTGTATATTGCATTTTCAAGCATTCATAAGGGTAAAATTTTGTATTTTTAATTATAGGGAAAATCTATATTGATCTAGGTGGAATTAGGCTAATTAGTCCAAGAAATTGTAGAGCTTTTTCTTAGCTTTACAATGATATAAAGTTTGGTATTTTTGGACTATGGATTTAAAAGATATGGCCTTTAGAAGAAACATAGGTACTAGACGAGCCGCCAGACAAAACATAGGCGCCAGACGAAGCATATTCTGACTTCTAGGGTAAATCTATATTGATCTAGGGTGAATCTGATAGAGTTGTCTACTTGTAAGCTGTATATCTTTTTCTTAGCTTTCCAACGGTATAAAGTTTGGAATTTTTGGACTTCAGACATAAAAGATATGACCTCATAGGTACCAGACGAGGCACCAGACGAAACGTAGGCACTAGACGAAGCACTAGATGAAGTGCCAGACGAAGCATAGGCACCAAATAAAGTGCCAAATGAAGCAAATTTGGCTCTCTATATGGAAAAAGTTTTCTTCAAGATCTTCACAAAAGTTGTAGATCTCAAAGTCCTTTTCAAAACCATCCTAAAATGACCACAATCCAATATCTCTAGTGAAAGTTATACTAATTGTCCGAAGATAGGTGCAATATCATTTAGGAAATAATCGTGGTTGACTCTTTTGGCTATAACTTCATTGTTCGACCTCCAAATGAAACATTATGGCAAGAAAAGGTTTGATTCAGCGGGAGAGGAAGAGGCAAAAATTGGAACAAAAATATCATATCATTTGATTCGTCGATCCTCAAAAAATGAAATAAGCAAAGTTCCATCGTTGAGTGAGAAATGGAAAATTCATGGAAAGTTACAATCCCCACCGCGAAATAGCACACCAACACGTCTTCATCGACGTTGTCAATGAAGTGATTATTGAACCAATAGATTCCTAACCCATTTTTCTATCCCTCCAAAAAGAATTGGTAGCCTTTGATGTGATTTGAAAAAGATTAATGGAAAGAAAGTGAGGGAATTGATTGGAGGAGCCTGACTTAGTTATGAGCATACTTTGGATTTTAAGCATATCTTGATCTGTATAATAGGAAACTTTTGGGATGTTATAAGAATGAAGATGAATTGATGATTACTAATGAGAGTTCATGGAAATAACCTTACAAGATAATTCACACGCTCAAGTTTTATGACATCTGGATAGTTGGGCTCTAGAAAGGGGGTCCAGCAGAGTAGAAGAAAGGAGATAGGGAAAACATTTTGGGGGCTTTTGTCTCTAGATTTTTCTCTTCTCATTTCCTCTTCATTCCATCTTCTTAATTACATCATTCAGCATAAGGAATCAAACTAACCTTAAGTGGAAATCAAGGTAAAAATTAGTAGTTTTTCTTCTCATCTTCATCTTTTCTTGATTTTCTCATTAAGAAATGAAATTATAAGGTTGGAATTGGGATTGAGATATGTATTTGTGGTGTTTCTAGTTGTTGAATCAAGCAAAGCTAAAGGAGAAGAGAAGGAAAAGTATTAGAAGAGTTAGTTGGCCGATTTAAAGGTTTGGGACTACACTTAGTTTAATTTATGTTTATGTATGTTTGAAAGGATGCAAAGATTCATTTGAATATTTAATGGTTTCTAAAATGGTTCGATGGTGTTACTTTCCATGGAATTGGTTGAATATGACAAGAGAGTAACATGTAGTGGAATTCTGTCTTAGGTTCATTTGAATAGTCCCATTGGTTTTGGTAATAAATTAGCCTAAAGATCTCTAAATTAGGTGATTTCAATTGGATATGAAGCTTAAGAAATAAGACTAAAAATATCTAGAAGAGACACTGACCTAATTCTTGCTAAAGGACATTAGAATTTGAGATTGAAATTGGTGTTCTATTATTGTCCTTATGTTGGAGTATCTTATGATATTTGGTTCATGTTTCATGATTTAGAAGTCAAAATGACCTGATTTTTGATGTTATGGAAACTAGAGACATAAGGAAATAAATTTATAGGATACCTTAAAACCTAATTTGAACGTTTGATATGTGAAAATTTCAGAATAAATAAAGGTCTGAATGTTGGTAGGGGATATAACTAGAAGAAAATTACATTATTTTGAGTTTGTTTTTATTTCAATTTTTACCGAATCATATCCGAACCTTTTTGGATGTTTAAGAAAATTTGAAAAAACTTAGAAATAAATGAAATATGACTCACCATATATGAATTGGATGATTAAACATTGAAATTTAAGATTGATCATAATGTATGTTAAAGGAAATTTACATGTATATAGATGATTTATATGTATATTTATTGCTTATATATGTATAGTATGATTATACCAATATGATTTTGAAACCGTTATAATGGTCATAAGTTAGTACTTGCATGTATGAACTCAACTATAGATTTTATGATTTCAAATGAATATGATATGATTTGTCAATATATGAATTATGAAATTGACAAACGGTTAAAAGAAAATGTTACAATGCCTGCTTTATTGTCTTGTTGGTGGATAGATAGGCATCCTAATACGGTTATGGTGTAGTTGCTATAGTTTAACCCTAATGGTGTCTCATTTTGAAAATATAGTGTTTTTATATTTGATGCCTTCAGATATCTACAGTTTGACAATTTCGGGTATATACAGTTTGATATCTTCAGATATCTACAGTTCCTATTATCCGTATCCACAAGAATGTGCTAGCCTAACACAAAAAGTAAATTAAACAGTTGTAAATAACAAATAAAACATGAAAACATGAATAATTGATGTTGATCAGCATTTGCACTAATTTTATTAATCATTTATAATGATGAGCAACTATACTGATAATTTGTATTAATGAGCATTGAATATCAATGTTTGGCTTATAAATGTGAATTTACGATATATGAATAGTACATTGAAATGTATTTGCATTATGTACCTTGATTATTTATGTTATCACTATTTATACATTTTGTGATATTTATGAATGTGTGTGTTTGGCGGATGACTACTGTCAGTGGTCATCCAAACTAAGTGTTTCCCTACTAAGCTTTTAAGCTTAGCACATGTGTTAATCAGTGTGGGTCCAAATAATAGAAATGAGATATAGGGATCATCTGTAGGAACCAAGGCCAACCCTTAGTAGTAACCATACCTTTGGATTGTATCTTTTTAGGTTAAAGATGATTCTATATTTAACAATTTGTAACTAACAATTTAAGTTATATGTGTTACATCCCATTACCATAAATTTACTGGAACACTCAGTGGATATTCTAGTAAATAATCTATAATGATGTATTAACTATCACACCTTTACTTTATAACATGGCAATATATCAAACTTAGTCGTGGCATCAACTACTAGACATAATTGTCACTAGATTTTAAAATCAAATATCAAACTAAAATCATCATTTCATTTCATAAAACCAAACGTATTTAAATTGCAGCTTTTAAACATCCATACATTTACATCATCATATCCTAATACAGAATATGCTACATGAAAGAGGAAATTACATAAAAAGTCTATCTAAAGTCTTCAATCTCAGCTGACTGACCTTTGAGCCATTTCTTCTTCTCAAAAGTACAAGAATTAAGCTTTTTGTAATCTCTCAATCACTAATGTCCTCTCTCTCAGTCCTGAAATGTCAACGTGCAATTTTGGGTGAGTTTTGCGAACTCAGTGATGTAACCATCATCGATGGTTCACCCAATTCATGTAACACTTTATAACATGTAACAAATATTTCATATCTTTGTATTTTGCTAGAAATATCACATATGACATTCTCATTCACCCAATTCATGTAACACTTTATAACATGTAACAAATATTTCATATCTTTGTATTTTGCTAGAAATATCACATATGACATTCTCATTCAAATACCAGGTACTCATACATTTTAATCAATCAAACACATGTATTAAAAAATGTACATGCGATGCACATAAGACTCACTTTCACTTATTATTGTTGATGTTGTGACCAAGTGCCTTTTTACTAGCTCATATCCCTTAGTGAATACCGAGCTATACTAGATAATGTCCTATATCCCTTAGTGGATACCGAGTACTTTCACAACTGAGTCTGAGGCTCTTATCACAATTTGAGCTTTAAGCTCTTTACACTGGCAACTCGAATCACAACTGCCTTTATTTTTCATGCATTCATTTAATGGAATGCTTCCTATTCAGATATATTAATCAGTCACTTGATTTCACTTTTACTTTCACATTCACATACATCATCGGACCTTGGTCTGGCAGTCCACAATAATGAAATATCACTTATTCATTCAAATTCACTTACAAGGAGCACTTCAATATCACAATCATCAAATCAGAACCATCGGACCTTCATGTCTGGAATCCAACAATCAAATCACATTCATTGATAATTCAAATCAGAAATTAAGCAAACAAATAACTAAGTGAGACCGTCTAGGTTACTCACAGTTTGCTCCAAAAGCTATTGCCTAGAAGTTCTAGCAATGTCTGGATGTTGACATTCAATATATTCCTCTAAAAACATATCATACATACACATATCACAACTTTGCACAAATATGAATTTATTTATGCACATTCATGTATACTTAATACATGCAATGCATGTTCATGACAATTCTAGGTTCCTAATCATTATCCTTGTCACAATATTCATTCATATAACAATACTCAATTTAACCATCCAGACTTGTCTCAAAACATAATTGCAGTTTACTTTGCATAATTATTATCATTAGTAAAGTGAAGTAGTTTGGCAAAACTTACTTCTGGAAATTTGTTCTCCTATCTCTTTAGTTTCTAATGACAATAAGATCATTTAATTCGGTTCAGTACTCTGCAAGTTATACTCTAAATACTGTAGACTAAGCATATTTGAAAATCAGCTAATGCATGCTCATGCTGTCAAGTTTTACAACTCATATCTCTAAATTAATATATCTAAAAATTACAAAATTTATACCAAATGAAAGATAAGAGATTAAGCTACAAATTTTGTGAAGACACTTTTATCTGATTCGGTCTACATCAATACAGTTTATTCAAAAACTACAAGACTTGATTTTTGTCTCGGGTAATGTTATAACCTAAACCAAGACTCAATTTCAAGCTAGATTTTCAAATTCATAGAGATGGAATTAAAATTTTATTTCTTGAAAATATTTGTATCCTGATGTCTCTAGTTTACTACAAGTTAAAAATCATTCCATTTGGATACAGACAGATCATGATATTGTCAAAATACCAAAGCATGTTCATGAAAAGACTGCAGTTATGAAATTCCAGAATTATTCATTATTTCTGTCTCAGTTTAATCAATCAATCTCTTCCAACTGAATTCATATGGGTATAATTTTTAGTGAAGATGTAAAACAATGTGTTTTGAGTCTAATGGTTCAAGTCCCATGTTAGTTGGAGGTCAAGAGAAGAAGTTATGATCAAAAGATCAAAGAATGTTCAAAACATTCCCTCATTTTCCGAGACTTTCATCTTTTTTCAGCAGAGTTGCAATCATGCTGAGACCCGATCGCAACTTCCCTTGTTTTTCAACAGAGCAAGATCGTGACTTTCCATACGATTTAGCAGTGTCACGATTGTGCTGTTGTGTTCCCTTACTTCGTTTTTTCCTTTCTTGCCATTTTTGATATAAAACCAAACATTTTTAGACAAAACTTTCTTCTAATCAAATGTTCCTATATCTCTTAAGTTCCTAACTCCATCAGATTCATTCATTTTGATCTAATATCATATAAGTTATGATCAAGATACTCCATACTATTCCTTATGTCACAACAGAATACTACTGTTAATTTCGAGCTAAAATTCAGGGCTCTTAAGGATAGAATTAGAATTTGATTTCTTCAAGAAAGTTGTAGACATATAACTCTAGTTTATTATGAACTAAGAATCAACCCATTTGAACATCTATGGCTCAAGATATAATCAAAAGAATCAACACAGTTTAATTTTCTCTCTAAAATGCAGATTTGTTCTTCTCCCATTTTTCCATAATTTCTCACTTCTATCTTCTTCAAGTAACACATATGACACTTAAACCTACTCTTCCACTTCCATTTCAGCAAACCTGCTCTTCCACTTCCATTTCAGCTCACTTAATCCTTCTTAAAACACATCAACACACCACTCTATGTTCTTTTTTATTTTAACCTCAATTAAATCATCTCTAACAATACCCAAACATTTACACATATATAGTGGAAAATGGAACATATATTCTTTTACTTTCCTGCACTTTCATTTTACTCCACTATTACAAGCATTTCATTCTGATTCAAACATTATCAAAAATCCATTCAAGATACCATAAAGCTTAAAGTTCAACTTACTTGATTCAACTAAACTTCCAGCAATTGAAAGTGGGCAGAGAAGTTTTGGTGGATGGAAACAAATGAGATTAAATAGAACCTAAACTTGCTGTAGACTAAATTCTTACGATGCTGTAACAACCAATAACCAATTACATAAACAAATGCTAAAATTAAGTGTTTGGGTGATGGTGAGCAAGAAGGAGGATGATGGTTTTGGAGGAGACAAAAAAAAAAAGCTTCAAAGACTTCCTCAATCTGAAATGTAATTTCTAAGTGACCTAGGTGGCTTAATCTATAATTACACATGTCACTAATGCATGTCTTCCAATTGTCACTATTTCACTAGTCCATATCTCATCATGGTTTGGTTTTTACATTGTCTTATTGTAGATGTCCTAGTTTTCTTATAGAAAGTAAAGATAAAAAAAGCTCATAAAGCTGATGAGGGGTCAGCTAATAGTGTGGTAGAGAGAGATCAATTAGTTTTAGGTCCTTTTGAGCCTCTAAAGGGTGAAACACTGGTATTGTTAGTACCTAGTGAGATGTTTCTAAAGCTCTCCCGTGAAATGATAAAATTGATGGATTGAATGACCATGCCTAAAGCTCCTGTAGAAGCTTTGAGAAAGTAAGGGGTTGAAAAATGTATGGGCATGACTCTAAAAGAATTCGATAAAGCAGAATATTAGTTAGAGCAAACATAAAGTGTTATAGAGGAAATCAATTGTCCACCCGAAGAAATGGTTACTTAAATTGTCTCTCTGCTACAAGGGGAAGTCTATAATCTGTGGAAATTAGTCTTACTGCATCGTTAGATGCCTAACCCTAACTTGGGAGTTATTTACCTAAGAGTTCAAGAGGAAATATATCACAGAAGCTTATCAAAAAGCTAAATGGAAGCACTTTCTGCATTTGAGACAAAGAAACACATTTATGGCTGAGTATGCAAAAGGAGTTTAGTTGGGTCAGCAAGTATGCTCTAGAGCCTATTCTAACAGAGGCATCTTGATGCCTATAATTTAAGAATGGATTGAATGATTCTGTCAAAGAGTACTTAGTGGCAGAAAATTCCCAATAACAGGTGGGCTACTATCAACTGATTGAAGCAACTATCAAACTAAAGAAGCAAGAGACGACTAAGAGAGAAAGGACACAATAAAGGAGTGTTTCTATAGGTAGCTCATCTTCAGGCGAGAGGACCCAAGACTCGTATAGTGTGTCTCTAGTAGAGTCAGTTTAGAGCCCAACCACCAGAGGAAGACGTCAGGGGCAATCCACAACATCTAATACTAGTAGAAGCTTTTCAATTATGCAAGGAAATGGAAGACCAAAGTGCCTACACTATAGTAGGAGACATTGAAACAAATACAGGTGGTTGATTAGGGCCTATTTTAAATGTGGGGGTACTGATCATCTGATGACTAATTGTCAACAAGGCTTAAGATCGAGTAAAACACCTTAGGGGACCATAGGGGCATCCAATGCACCCATTTTATTTAGAGGACGAGGCAAAGGAAAAGGTATACAACATGTAGGCTAGCCAAGAGCCACTCTGAGCATCGTGTCTAAGTCTATTGATTATCCTACAAGCTGATATAGCTATTATCTTCTCTCTCCTTAATCTTAATATGCATACATTGATAGATCTTGGTTCCACTCATTCATACATTTGCACTAGGGGAGTATGTGATAGAATGTTATTAGTAGATCAACTAACCTATGATATATATGTGACTAGTCCATTGGGCCATAGTGTATAAGTAAATAGAGTGTATAAAGAATGCCCTATTATGATATATAGGAAATAATTTGTTGTTGATGTAACAGAGCTACCTTTTCATGAATTTGACTTGATCTTGGGCATGGATTGGTTTTCTAAACACCAAGCTGTAGTTGATTATAGGTTGAAAACAGTTGTGCTCAAAGATTTTGGTGGTTTAGAAATAATGGTGCATAGTATTCGATCTAGTCTTTTGAATAATGTAATATCTGCTATGCAAGTAAGATGAATTTTTAGAAAAGGTTATGGGGTGTATTTGACTTTAGTACTTGATTCAAAAAAGGTACAGGTGAACCTACAAGACATACCAATAGTAAATAAGTTTCTTAACGTGTTTCTAGAAGAGTTAATGGGTTTGCCACCCCAGAGGGAAGTAAAATTATCTATTGAAGTTATATCTGGTATGGTTCCTATTTCAAGGGAACCTTATAAAATGGCTCATACAGATTAAAAGAGTTAGAGATTCAGTTACAAAAACTTTTAGACAAGGGTTTTATTTGGCCTAGAATGTCACCATGGGGAGTACCAATCCTTCTTTTCAAGAAGAAGGATGGCACCCTCCTAAGGTGTATAGACTATAGGCAATTGAACAAGGTGACTATAAAGAATAAGTATCCATTACCCAAACTTGAAGATTTATTTGATCAATTGAAATGTTTAGGAGTGTTCTTTAAGATTGATATAGGGTTGAGTTACTACCTACTTCGAGTAAAAGATTTGGATGTTCCAAATACTGCATTCAGGACTAAATGTGGCCATTATGAATTCATTATGATGCCTTTTGGGCTAACCAATGCATCAATTACTTTCATGGATTTAATGAATAGGGTGTTTTGACCCTACTTAGACCAATTTATTATGGTGTTTATAATTGACATATTGGTCTATTCAAGAAATGAAGAGGAACATGCTTAAAATTTGAGAATTGTGCTACAAATTTTGAGAGAGAAGTAGTTATTTGCTAAACTGAGCAAATGCAATTTTTTGGCTAAAAGAAGTTTCTTTCCTCAGGCATATCATCTCTTTAAAAGATATCAAGGTGGATCCTAGTAAAATTGAGGAGAATGTGAATTAGAAGTTACCTCAGAATGTAACAGAAGTGAGAAGTTTTCTTTGCTTAGCTAGTTATTATCAATGCTTTGACAAAGGATTCTCAATAATTCTCTAATCACAAAGTTACTTTAGAAAGGCAAAAAGTTTGAATGGAATGATAAGATTCAAGCTAGTTTTGAGTAATTAAAAAAGATGCTCACTGAAGCTTCAGTGTTGACATAACCAACTCCAGGAAAAGAGTATGCTATATATAGTGAAGTTTGTAGGAATGGTCTGGGTTGTGTATTGATGCAAGATGAGAAAGTGGTGGCTTATTTCTTGAGACAGTTAAAGCCATATGAACAATAATACCCTACACATGATTTAGAGTTGGCAACAGTAGTGTTTGCCTTAAAAATCTTGCATCATCACTTATATGGGGAAAGATGTAAGGCATATATGGATCTATAGAGTCTCAAATACCTGCTCACACAGAAGGAGCTTAATTTGAGGCAACAATGTTGGCTAGAATTGTTGAAAGACTATGATTGCATAGTTGAGTACCACCCGAGGAAAGCTAATGTGGTAGCAGGAGCTTTGAGTAGGAAGTCTATTTTAGCTCTGTCATTACAACATAGTAGAAGAAGATTTGTACCAAATGGAGGTTTGATAGCTCATTTAAAAGAGAGTCTTGACTTGAGACAGATGATATTCCATGCACAAAAAGTTGACGCCAAGTTGTCAAAAATTGTACAAGTGGTATAAGAAGGGAAACATATTGTTTTTGTAGTGAAAGATGAAAAAAGTCTGTACTTTAAGAGTAGACTATGTGTACCAACAATAAAGGACTTAAAGAAGAAGTTGTTACATGAAGCCTATAATATTATGTTCACCATACATCCTGGGGGTAACAAGATGTACCAGGACTTGAAACAACATTACTGGTGGCTAGGAATGAAGTGTTATGTAGTGGACATTATGTCCAAGTTCTTGACTTATTAACAGGTGAAAGCTGAATATCAAGTCCCTTTTAGCCTATTAAATCCCATCCCAATTTTATAGGAGAAATAGGTTAGTATCACCTTGGATTTTGTTACAAGCCTACCGCTCACATAGAGAAAGCATAATGTAGTATAGGTTATAGTGGATAGGCTCACCAAATCAACTCACTTTATACTAGTCTAACCTGAGTATCCTATGGATTGGTTAAATGAGTTGTATGTGAATGAGGTTGTTCAGCTACATGGAGTGCATTGTCAAGTTTTTTTAACCAAGACCCATGATTTACATCAAGATTTTTAAATAGTCTATAAGCAGCTTTTGGTACTTGGTTGAGCTTCAGGATAACCTTTTAACCACAAATGAATGGGAAATCTAAGAGAGTTATATAGGTATCGAAAAACAATCTTAGAGCATATCTTATGGAATTTCTAGGAAGTTGGGATAGGTACATTCCTTTAATGGAATTTACCTACAACCATAGTTATCAGTCCAGTATAGGCATGGCACCACTTGAAGCATTATATGGAAGAAAATGTAGAACCCTAGTTTATTGGACATAATTGTTCGAGAACAAGATGGCTGGTCTTGATATAGTTAAAGACACAAAAGAGAAAGTGAGCGTTATGCATCAAAGATTGAGGGCTGCAAGTGATAAACATAAATTATTAGAAATCAAAATAAAAAATTAGAAGTTTTTCTTCTTGTCTTCATCTTTTCTTGCTTTGCTCATAAAGAGATATAATCATAAGGTTGGAATTAGGATTGAGATATGTATTTTTGGTTTGTCTAGTTGGTGAATCAAGCAAAGCTAAATGAGAAGAGAAGGAAAAGTACCAAAAGAGTTAGTTAGCTGATTTCAAGGTTTAAGACTATGCTTAGTTTAATTTTTGTTTGTGTATGTTTAAATGTATAGAAAGATTCATTTGAATATGGAATGGTTTCTAGAATGGTGTCTTGGTGTTACTTTGCAAGGAATTGGTTGAATATGACAAGAGAGTAATGAGTGGTGGAATTTGTTCTTAGGTTTATCTGAACCAGTCCTATTGTTTTGGTCATAACTCGACCTACAGACCTCTAAATTGGACAATTTCAATTAGAGATGGAACTTAAGATATATCACTAAAAATATATAGAAGATACCCTTACCCAATTTTGTGTTGAATGACTTTGGAATTTGAGATTGAAATTGGTGACCTGATGCTACCCCTGTGTTGGAGCAGCTTGTGATGTTTGGTGCATGTTTCATGATTTAGAAGTTTAAATGACCTCAATTTTGATGCTATGGAAACTAGATACATAGGGGAATAAATTTATAGAAGACTTAAGAACCTAATTTGAATGCTTTCCGTATGAAAATTTTTGAATAATTGGAGATATGAATTTTGGGCAAGGGTATGATGGGAAGAAAATTCCATTATTTTGAGTTTGTTTTAGTATATGAAATCTACCAAATCTTATCCAAACCTTTTTGGATTTTTATGAAACTTTGAAAAAAATTATAAATAAATGAAATATGACCCAACATATATGAATTGGGTGATTAAACCTTGAAATTTAATATTGATCACAATGTATGCTAAAGGAAATTTACATATGTATAGATGATTTAAATAAATATTTATTGCTTATACATGTATAGTATGATTATGCAAGTGTGATTTTGATACCCTTCTAATGGTGGTAAGTTATGACTTGCATGTATGAACTTAAATACACATTTTATGATTTCAAATGAAAATCATATGATTTGTCAATATATGAATTACAAAATTGGTAAATGGTTAAAGGAAAATGTTACAATGCTTGTTTTATTGTCTTAGTGGAGGTTAGATAGGCATGTCTATAAGGTTACAATGTTGCTACTACAGTTTGACACTAATGATTTCTTCATTTTTAAGACTATAGTATCTTTACAATTTGATGTCTTTGGGTATCTATAGTTTAATATTTTTAGGTATCTACAGTTTGATATCTTTGGATATCTACAGTTCTCATTATCTACACCCACGGGGATGTGCAAGCTGAACACAACAAATAAATTAAACAATTATAAATAAGAAATACAACATGATAATATGAATAATTGGTATTGATGAGCATTTGAACTGATTGTATTGATAATTTATAATGATAAGCAGTTGTATTGATAATTTGTATTAATGAGTGTTGAATATCAATATTTGTCTTGTAAATGTGAATTTAAGATATATAAATAATACATTGAAGAATATTTTTACATTATGAACCTTGATTATTTTTGTCATCACTATTTATACATTTTATGATATTTATGAATGTGCGTATTTAGTAGATGATTACTGCGAGTGTTCATCCAAACAAAGTTTTTCCCCCACAAAGCTTTTAAGCTTAGCATGGGTATTAATCCATATATGTCTAAGTAATAAGAGCGAGCTACATGGATCACCTGCAAGGACCAAGGCCAACCGTTAGTAGTAAATGTACTTTTGGGCTTACCTTTTTGGGTTAAAGATGATTGTATATGTAACAACTTATAAGTTATATGCAATATTTCCTTTGGATTATCATGTAAATTTAAAGATGTAATCTACTCTTAAATGATACAAATGATATGAAATTTTGTAATATGTATATGTACAATATTGAATAGGTAAATGTGTGATGAAAATCCATATAAATGAATAGAAATGTATGCCATGATTGTTTGTTTAGGAATTTGGTTTCCATAAGTGTGGGTGGTTGTAGGTTACATATAAGGGGTGTTATAGATGATAAATAATTAAAAATTATGAAGCAAGACATTGAGATGTTGACTATAGATAAAAAAGAGTTGAAGATTATACCATTCAACATAATTGTAGGGTTGAATTTAGTTTTTGTTTCATTACTCATCTTCTATAAGGTTATAAAATTTTAGTATGACTAGTATGAATGTATTTATGCTTTTATTATTGAATACAAATATAAAAATATGTTATAGAGTTTATTTAACAACTTCTTGCTTCCAAAAAACAAGTATAGTTGAATGTAATATACTAAATCTCTTAATTAGGCAAATACACACATTAGTTTGATAGTAGATAAACCATTGAATCCAAATAACATCATATCTCCTTGCATATAGGATCTATCATATATGCATACTTCTCATGTATTTATCATATATAAAACCAAACTTTAAGTAAATAAACAATGTTCATTCATTTTGAGTAGTAAATATATGATGCAGTTCTAAAATATACCAAATAAATTATCATAGCCTTTAGTAGCTTGTAATTGTCTTAAGTTGTTACTAAACTTACCATTAAATCTATGACCTCTTGGTTCCAATGCAAATTTAAAAGATATTGATCAACTTGCCCATATTTCCTTTAAGTAGTGTTTGTAGAACAAACAACTTATGAACGAACTTTTTTAAAAAAATTAAAATGTATTAATAAGAAACCATACTAAATACAGTCATGACATATAACAAGAAGACCAACACCATCATCAAATTTTTTATAAGGAAATGAAATTGTATTTAAATGAAATAAAATAAAGGAGAAAGGCTTATAATATTCTAGATTTTCTTTGACATTTTTCATCGCCTCTTATCCAAAAGATTACTTAAGCAATAACATAATTGCTTACCTGGGTGGTAACCAAAAATTCCTCTTAGTTGGAAGGTGTATGAACCAACTTGTTAGAAAACAACTTGTTAACGAACATACATATGAGTTTAATATTGATCAGCATACTAATGAACATACATATAAGTTAAAATTGATCAACTTATTGATAAACATACATATGAGTTTAAAATGAGTATCTCTTATATTGATTCTTTATTATCTAAGATCAAATTCCTCACTACCTAAAATAATACTTTGAATTTAGGTTTACTAAATATAATTTTGGTCAAATAATTAACATTGTAATTTGTAAGATAAAAGAATCATTAAGTTACTATTATATAGTTACCTGTGACTATTCTCTAATGTAAGGCCATTTCTACCAACAAAATAACATGCATAATGTTAACATTGACGACGGACTTAAAAAGCCACTTGTATATACTTTACACCTAATCATTCTAGATAATGTTTGAATCCTCTATATTACCGTGGCTGCTGGTACATAGTTAACTGATGTTTGTTCCCTAGATCGGTTATTGCTTCTTCTCAGGGAAAAGGAGTTCATGACCTATAGGCCTTCTACCTCCATGAAGCATTGCTCTGTTAGGCTTTCGCCTATTGGGAAAAAATCCCTACTGCTAACCCCTAGGAGCCTGGACTGTGTTTTAGTCCTAGTGTGATTGATCACCCTCTTGGACTAGCTACTGATCATCGCTTTAGTAAGCTATTGCCTCACCTTAGAGGGTCCAGATATTGATGGACAAGATTGTTCAGGATTATTGCTCTCAGGAACCTCGTCAATGGCTTCGTGAGGTCTTTCCATCTTTAATTCTATAACTAAAACATTGGACAAACCACATTAGGCCAAAACACAACTTTTACGCTCGAGCATAACTAGTAGCTAAGCGCTGGTTAAATCAAAATTGCCTAAACCATGCTCTAATACCAAAAGATGTAACACCCACATAGCCCCTAGGAGGATATGCCGATGCCACACATAATAGCCCTCAAACATATCATATCAACAATTCCAAGCATTCTCAAAAACTCAAGCATCATACATTACATTACATTTCATTATGTTTTAAACATACTATGCACAATGTAATGACAAATTACAAAACATATTATATGCCTTGAAATCCAAATTTCATTCTATTTATAAATATTTCAAACCATTTATGTAAAACACAAACTGTCTCATTATGCTGAGTACAAGTCAGTAACATCAACAATTTAAACATTATTCACAATAAAGCATAGTCTTCATTGACCACTGCGATTGTGTTTAGCCCAGTCTTTATACCTTTCTATCTAAACCCACACGGGCAAAATCCACCTTGCTAAGCATATAGCTTAGTGTGGAATAACTAAATAGGATAAATAATGGCAACTGTCTCTGAAAGTCATACAATATTGACACATAAAAATCTGATCACATCTCAAGCAATATATATCTCAGATCAGAATAAATCATATTAGAGTAGAATATATCTACTTCAGGGTAAAACTCATAAGTATCATAATAGAATATCATAATATCAACAACATAATTTTGGAGTATTAGAATAGAACTTGTTTGTATCAAAATATAATTTGTTTATATCAGAACAGGGCTTAGTTATTTCACAACAGAGCTTGATTATATCAGAGATGAGAAAAAAATAAAATACAACACAAGTTAGCCTGCTAATCCTTTTTACAGAAGTGGGTAATGGTTTCAAAACAAAAGATACCATGATTGTATCTAAAACAGAAGAGGTTTAAGTCTGTGAAATAGAAGACACAAAAGTTTTGGAATCAGAAGACTCCAAAGTGTCTGATTATAGAAGACACCTTAGTGTCTAATGATAAAAGCAACTGTTAACCCTTATAGGCCTGCCTATTTACCCACGACTAGGACTCAGTATTTTTAAAACAAACCATTTCAAATTTCAAAATTTTATGTAAAAGATGAAGTACAACATATGTTTTCATTCTATTTTGCTCCAAGTGAACTTATTCATTAATATTTAATCAAACATAACTTATCTTATAAATACAAATATGTGGAATTATGCATCAATAGAAGTGTTGAATCATCACACATTATGTATATGTGTACAATTTAGAAAGCAGTTCCAATACAACCCTAACTATCAAACTTCTCGGACAACTGATCATCCGAAATTGTCGCAATATTATCGTAGAAATTCCCAATTCACAAACATCCATAAATAATTCCTAATACACAAGCATTAGGAACTCACTCACTCATGGTCACACCAAGCAATTCAATATTATATTCATCATTATTAAACCATACATCTTTTATATTATCATCTCCATTAATAATGCATAATTAAACTTACTATTACTCACTTACTTCAGATACCGATTTAAGTTCAAACACACCTTAAGCAAGTCCATTTAAGTTCTATTGTACCAAATAAATTAACTTAAGCTTATATGGTTCATCAGTTGCACAAAACTCGATCATTTCACTTTCCTAATAATTTCACGCAATTGAGGGATAAGCGATTTGATACCTTCAAACAACTGTTTTCGTAGGATAGGTTTTTGGGTGAGTTTTGTATGGCTATTCTAACCTAGATATTGACATTTTTAGACAATAAATTCTTCTAAAAAATGTTCTTCTATTTATTAATTTTCAAATAAATAAATTTAATTCATATTAATTCATTATTCCAAGAGTTATACCAAAAATACTACAAGCTATTCTCAACCGTGGACAATAACTATAACTCAACTTTAGGAAAAATTTCAAAACCTTTAGTGACAGAAATCAAATTCAATTCCTCAATGAAAGTTGCAAAAAAATGTATCTAGTTTAATATAAATTTAAAATCATCCCATTTTAATTTCTACAGGTCAACTGATGGCTGAAATACCGATGGCTATTTAGTGGAATAGTGGAACCACTCCTTCTAATGAGTATCCAGTATGTATCGAGTTTCTAACCATAATTCTTCATTAATTTTGAACACATTTTATCCACTTCAAACATCAAAAATGCATTTTCTATCATGATAACAAGTTTAGTACTCCTTTACTCTTTAAATTAAAAAAAAAAAAACTCCAAATATCAAGCCAAACCAATCTTTCCAGTAATTATATTTTCATTCTCTTTCTCATATCTTTGTTTAACTTGCAAATTCCAGCATTAACAAAACAATAGGATAGAAAATGTAGCACCCCACTTTCATCCAACACGTGCCTGTATGCCCATCAGATGTTCAAATATATGCCCGATAGAAGGGGCATGCTAACTATATCACTTTCGCTAACTCATGGCATGATAATTTAAAACATAAATCTCATAACCTTCAAAACACAAATTTCCCCATTTCATTTCATAAAATATAAGATAAAATATCGCATTACATACAGTGTTTATACAATATCAACCTATCAGAGTCCACATCTCTATCTACAAAGCATACTACATACATGAGGAAATTAACAAAAATTTGGTCTAAATCCTTGAATCATAGCTGACCGACCTTTGAGCCATGTCTTTTATCTGAAAGCTATACTAGATCTCTTCTATACCTTAGAAGACATGACGTCTCGCTTGAACCTAAAATGTTAACATTGCGATTGTGGTGAGTTTTGTGAACTCAGTGAGTTAACCATCTTTGATGGTTCACCCATAACACATACAATCACATAATTCACAACATTTAATTTTTTCCATGTAACATCATAAAACACTTTGTAGATAAATTTTCAAAATTTTCACTCAACTCAATTTCACATTTCATTGCAATCATTCAAATCATACAATTCATGTGTATATGCAATGTTCAAGAGACTCATATTCATTTATTACATTGTCGTGATCGAGTGTCTTTCTCACTATCCCGTATCCGTAGCGGATATTAGGCTCATTAATATTATCCTTTATCAGTTGGGGACATAGGGCTCATTTTAAATAATGAGCCAAAGGCTCTTACAACATTCAGAGCTTTAAGCTCATTTTCACTAACCACTTCAGTCACAACTTTCTTTATCTTTCATATATTCATGTAATGAAATGCACTAGACATATTAAATCATTAAGTTCCATCAATTACATTCGTATTCTCTTTCTCATTCACATTTTTCATCGAACTTTGGTCTAGCATTCAGCATACACGATGAGAAACATTTATTTAGTCCAACTCACATTCAAGGAGCACTTCTAATGTTTTATTCATGCATGAAACGCCTAAAAAATTCAATATATGAAAATCAATACATACATGTCACATATCAATTCAATACATAATTTAATAAAAAAAACATTGTGAGACCATCTTAGGTTACTCACAGTTTACTCCCGTTAGCTTAAAGTCCCGACAAACTTTGGAATTGGTCGCTCAATGTGCTCTTCTATATCATGCAATCACATATGTTTTTACATCACTAATTTGCACATTTATATAAATGCTCAATCATAAACACACATATATATGTCATGTATTATGGATGTTTAATGACAAATTCCCAGATATGTTTCCTTAATATACTTTATAAACAATTTACAACCCCTTTCAATCACTCTTTAATATATAATACACTTTACTCACTTAATCCCTTCATTCGACATGAACTAAATTCATTCAAGACCTTAGTTAAACCTAAATACCTCACATGGAAACACCCGAGCATTGATCAGTTCATATATCACTCAAAAAAACCACTTTTAGCATTTTCTGTAAGGTCATGATTGTGGGGTTACACGATCGTGATAGAGACCTTTTTCTAGAATAGGTCATGATTATGAAAGAATGTTTTCAAACTGTTGGGGTCACGATTGTGGAGAAGCATGATTGTGATTCTCAGAAAAGGTTATGATCGTGGAGAAGCACGATCTTGCCCTGCATTGTTTTCCTTCTTCCCTTTTTATCTGAATTCAGCACACATTATAACACCAAATTTCCAAATTTTTTTGACCTCTAACGTAACATCACTCCACACTAATTCAATTACTAATTTGATTGCATTAAACTATCAAACCTCCAATCAATTGATTTAGCATCTTCAACTACATATTATCATTCATGCAATCCTATCCTTTTTCCATAATATCAAATTCATAGTATCAAACAATTCATTGCCAAAATCCATCATTTCAAATTTATAACCTTTTTATTTATACCTTAATTTAAGTTCAATATCATTTATACACAATTCATAAATTCATGATTGATCTCAAACACCTTCCATCATCAATTTTCTGCACATTTTCTACTTCACTAACACCTTCATTTTAATCGCAATTATCACCTTAATTCGTCTCATTTTAAGACACCAAAATACACCCTTTTTTCTTAACTCAATCCTCATAATTTATCATTCCTTGTAATACAAAAATAAGACATAGATCCATTTACCTCTTCATCCACACATCATCATATTTTTGGCTCCATTTTTCAAAATCATTCATCTCTTAAATTTTATCATCAAAATTGCTTCTTACTAAAACATGTCACTTATACATTAACCCACACAATTTAAACATAATCCCTTTATTATTATTATTACCACCGACGTTAATACAAACAAAAATCAATTTCATGATCATAATCAATCTCAATTTCTCATCACAAATGTTTCATTTAACACTGCCTATGAAGATTAAAGCGTAACTTACATAACAAGAACTTCAAACTCTTCAAGATCTCACTTAACCCTAGCTTTATTTTCTTACACATACATCATCATTCAAAGATGGTAGGGTTGGGTCTTTGGTGAGAAATGATAGAGAGAGCAAGATGGGGGTAACAATTGATGGATTAAAGCATGGTTTAATGTTGATGAAGACTTGGTAAATTAGAAATTGTGAAGAAAGATAAAAGAAAAAGGTCACGAAAAAAATGCTAGGAATTAACAAGTGAAAGACAATGGGATTTTTTTTTTCACTAGAGGAAAATCATGTGGGATTGATTGGTGAGTGGTAGTGACATTTGTCACTTTATCATGGTCCCATTTAGACCCTTTTTAATAACTAGCCTATTTGTCTCCAACTTCTAATCCAATTTCCTCCAAATTTTTAATGACACCTGTCAATAATTCCTAAAGTCATTTATCAAAATTTCTGCTGCTGTTTGACTCGTCTCTATACTACCATTTATCAATTATCCTTCCACCTGCGTTTTTCCTAATCTAAAAACCACAAATTTTTAGAAAATTTCCTAAATTTCACCAAAAATGCTAACTCAATTCTCATACAAACTAATTCAATTTTCAATACATAAAAATCACAATTTATTACAAAAATCGTATTTATATATCAATTACACTAAAAAATGTTAATGAATGCATGTACAGTCATTTTAATTTGTTCCAACATTAATGTTCGTGTGTGCGTATATGCTATATTATGCATGAGCATGAAATTCACTTCTAACTTCGCAATAATCTCTCGTGTACAATATCCTAGGCTTTTAACCCTTATCATGGGATAATGGGATGTTACAGTTCTCCCCTCCTTAAGAAAATTTCATCCTCAAAATTCATACCTGAGTCATCAAATAGGTGGGGATATTGTCTCTTCATGTGTTCCTCCATTTCCTAAGTTGCTTCCTCACTCGGGTAATTCTTCCATAGGACTTTCACTAACAGAATCACTCAGATTCTCAACTGTTTCATCTAATATCCCACTATCTTGATTGGCTCCTCAACATAACTTAGATTACTAATAACTTCAATCTCTTGAGCCTATAATACATGCATCAGATCTGACTGATATCTCCTGAGCATATTCACATGGAATATATTGTGTATCTGAGACATTTTGCTTGGTAAGGCCAATCTATATGCCAGTGGTCTTACCCTCTTAATGATTTCATAAGGAACAATGCATCTAAGGCTCAACTTACCCTTCTTACTAAATCTCAACACTCCTCGCAAAGGCGAGACTCTCAGAAATACTTTGTATCCTACACTGTATTCTATATACCTTCTGTGCTGATTGTTGGATTGAAAACAAAAACATGCTTGGTTTGGTTAAACGACATATTTCAAAAAAAAATCTAAATTCAAAATATAGCGGAAGTATAAACACCAAAACAACATGTTTTTAAGTCATACCTGATACGACATATAAGGAAAATAAATTAAATAAAAAAAGATCAGAATATTACTAACTCCTTGCTATAATTTTGACTAGCTGCTGTGTCCTCAACAAATTTGATCCACCACTTGTTCTTCTTGGACAACTTGGTTATCAAGATCCTTTAGTGGGAAAGGAGAAGAATAATTGGAGGTCTTTTCTTTGTTATACTCAGCTAGATCAAAGAAGATCTTCCTTTACATGTCCAACACTTGGACATTAATGGGAGAGAGTGAAAGTTTAAAGCATTTGGACGTTAATAGGGAAGAGTGAGAGTTTAAAAGTCATACACATTTACATTAGCAAAAATGCTAAACGACATACATCCGTTTTGATACAACACCTCGATAGTCTTTTAGAATTCCAAAAAGAGAGTGTACGTTTTCTTTCTTTTAAAAACCCACCATTAAACTCATTTTAATAAGCACTGCCGGATTGAATTGGAGAGAGTGGCGATAGCTTACAAATTCACGCACCCTTTCATTTAGCATAAAAAATAAATCAAAATGTCCTTTCATGTCCAACACTTGGATGTTATTTAACATCATATTATTTTCATGTAAGGTGCTTTAAAAACCATCCACTAAAACCATTAAAAAAAAGCATTCGGTTTTGCTTATCCTTTCCCTTTTTTAATTTTAATTCAATTAATCTAATTAATTAAATCATAATATAGCCCAATATTAAAAGCTCGTTTGGGCTTAGAATTAACAATTAGTTAGTGTAAGCCCAATATTTAATTATAGGCATAAACCCAATTTAATTAACCCTTAATTAAATTGTTTCGGTCTTACTAGCCTGAATCCAATTCATTCATTTCTGTCCAAACTATCTCATTTTCTTTCTGATAACCTCCATTTATTTTTCTTACTGTCCCTGATAACCTTCTTAGAAGCCAAGTGGGGAATCTAATTGGACTTAAATAATTCAAGCTCTAATAAGCCCGGAATTAATTTAATCTCATTAGAATTAATTCTTACTTATTAACCAAATTTCATTCCACTAAAGACAATTGGTTGCACTCTCGAATTACTTAAAATTATAAAAGACAATGTTTCAAAATTATTAATATGATGTCCAATTGCAAACTTTATTGTGAACCATATTATAGTCATCCACACAACAATACAGTCTAAACCATAATTAAGCGACCAACATGATTATTTAACTGTGAATCAATTAATTTAGGTTCTAATAATATATATATTTCCCATACATCTCCATGTATATGTATATTACTTATAGAAGAACCTTGTTACCTTATGACTAGTTATATTATGCTTATGCAAATAAAACCAAACTCTTTTGCTTTATTAATAATAAATATTTTCATTACAATATTGTAACTGAAAGAAAATTAAGCTATATGTAAATACACTTTCATTCTAAGGCACTATATTTACATAACCCTAACAATCTGTCACTTGTCCTAAAGCAAGTTTGACATATCCCTCACTCCCATACCTTTTAGGTGACCATCGAAGCTCTTCTGTGATAGTGTCTTTGTGAATGGATCAACAAGGTTTTGATCTATGGAAATCTTTACCACATCCACCTAACCATGTTTTATTATCTCCCTTATGAGATGATACTTTCTCTCAATGTTTTTAGTGGTTTTGTGGTTCCCAGGTTCTTTAGAATTAGCCACTACCCCACTGTTATCACAGTAAAGTGTAATGCCCTTTTCAGCATTAGGAACTACCACTAAATCCTTTAGGAACTTGTGAAGCTAGACTACTTCTTATGCTGATTCACAAGCGGCAACATACTCAGCCTCTATAGTCAAATAAACAACAAAAGATTGCTTGAAACTCCTCTAGATAATGGCTCCATCTCCCAAAGTAAATATAGAACTAGAAGTTGATTTCCTTGAATCAACATCTGATTGGAAATTGGAATCTGTATATCCTATCAGAATAAGGTCACTTCTAGAGTAAACAAGCCTTAAGTTCTTTGTATTACGAAGATACTTGAGTGTGCACTTGACCATAATCTAATGCTCCATTCCTAGACTGGGCTGAAAGTTGCTTACCAATCTCACTATCTGGTCTAGTGTAAAGCATGACATGCATTAAGCTTCCAAATACCAAAGCATATGGAACGTTGTGCACGTGTTCA
>JAOSBN010117631.1:0-36131 GCA_027563595.1 Erythroxylum suave | reverse complement strand
CTCTGAAACCTTCTTCAACACATTTTTTTCACTAAGTCCAATACTTAGATTTTACTCCATTTCATCCAAATATTTTGTTATAACCACGAATCTCAATCTATCCCATTACTATTCACTATACCCAACTGTCAATGAGTGCATGTACAATTATGTGCATGTGTGCAAGGACTCAATTTTCACATGCGTATATGCTAACATTCCTTTGAGCGTGAAGTGAGATTTTCTAATTCTCTCTTTGCCATTTTCTCCATTATTTAAAAAATCATGATTCAATCCTTTAATATGGGGACGGGATGTTACATCAATTGAGTGCAATTTTTCTAACTCATAATTCATGTATGTATGCTAATATTATGCATTTGCATACAATCTTAAAATCATGTCTTAAATGTACCAAATTCATTATATATGATGCCACTCATATAACTCAATAATCTAACACTTTAAATCCTTCAACAATTTGAGAGATGGGATACTATATAAACACTTTATTTTGATAAAAATTAACTTTATTTACTTTAAAATTTCCTAAATTTTGTTTGAAAGATCAAGATTTTTTAAAATTAAATCCTTAATTCCTCTTGATAAATAAAAAGCTCATGTATAAAAATTGAATATGAGATGTTTATGCTTGAAAAACCCCTGAAGTATTAAATGACCTAGTTAAGGATACAAAAAAAAGTACATTGATTTTAGATAATGAAATATCTTTAATCTTCCTTTTTAGCTTCATAGGTCACTTGACACATGAATTTGCTATATAGCATGCCATTTGGATCAATTGATTCATATGCTTGATTATTTTTCTTTCTGTTTCTTTAATTTAACAAAATTAAAAATATGATTTGTTATTACAAATATAGATTTTTACCTGGTTTGTAATTTTCTCCTCTTTTATGATGACAAAACATAGTATGACGTTGAGAAATAAAAAATATTAACAATTTCATTTACATGTCAAAGCAACATAAATTAACTTCCCCTTAATCTATACATCATTGATTTTATCAATTTTACCTTATACAAAGATTACGAATTGGTCATATTGTTATTTAGTATTCAAATTTAGATAAGTATCATAAATTTAATCAAGTGAATAATAAAAGTTCTTATGAGAGAATCAAAATATGAAATATGCTTATATATAAAAATAAATATATACATTGTCATTAAAAAAGAAAATACAATAAAATATCCATAAAAGCCTGACAAATCCTTAACAAGAAAAATCTTCTATCCTCCCAAAATATGTATATAAAATCATATCAAGATCTAAAATCATTCATCAATGTCATATATCCCCTTCTTTCTAGTGACATAACAAAGGCAGAAAAGCAACTATAATTGATATAGGCTAAAAAGGAGGATGAAGTTTCCCTCATATATTATGGAGAATCTTAGTTAGGCATCCACTATACTGGTCTAAGTGAACCAAGTTTAGCTTACCATTGATGAAAAAACTTATTCCTCGTGGCTTTTGAAGTCCCAACAACCTTTAGTAGCTAAAGAAGTAATTGATTAATATGTAGGTCATAGAGGTTTACTGGAGCGATCTCCTCCTGATTGATGCCTTCATTATTGAATTGTAGCTCCTCAATACGAATTTTTACCAGTAAAGGAGCTATATGCTTCGAAGATTAAGCTCCTTTCTCACCACCAAGCTTAGTTGAAAGAAACTGTCACTACCTAGAGTTGATAACTTCAAATTTCATAGGGTTAATAAAGGAAGTCTCAAATAAGGAATCAAAGTAGAGCTCATAAAAGATTTATACAAAGGGTAATGAACTATACAAAGTTAACTAAAAATTCGTAATTTATCCAATTTGCAAATAATTGATCAAAATAATTGAAATTAACATGAAAAAAGATCAATTGAACCTTAATTTCATAAATCATAACCTTAATATGTTTAATTTGACCAAAAACAAATACAAATTATCCTATTTGAGATTATGCCTAAACCAAAATTTTTTAATTTTTAGCATAAACGACAAGCTTTTGTAGAAATTAATCGTATCAACCATTAATTTCATAAAGAATATATATTTTCCAATAATTAAAAATGCCCAAATTTTAACAAATACCCAAAATTCAAATTTAAGAAAAATTAAACATTACCATACGTAATTATTAGTTCAATAAGCTTAAATTGAATTTTGTTTTCATTAAACAAACATCAATTCTTTGAAAAGCATAAAATTTTCAATTAATGGCAAAATTACCAATTATAAAACTTCAAAATTGATACAATCTAAAAGAATTTTTGTTAATTAAAAGGATATTCATTTATAAATCACGAAATTAACTTTAATTAATAAACAATTCAATAAGGATTCATAAATTCTAAAAATTCTAGAGAGCATTGGGGCTTACATAAACTTAAAATGATTAAATTAAATTTGAGTATTAATGGAAATCAGTCCTAGGAGCCTAGTAGGATTCGCTAGAGAGTTTAGAGTCACTTGACACCCATTTGAGTTGAGGAGAACTACATGAGAAAGGAGAAGCCAACACGGAAGATAACTTTAGAATGGAGATGGAAATCAAAGGTAAAAGAAAATTTCATTTGAGAAAAACAAATCTAAATTGATAACCTATTATCGAATACTAAACAACTACTAGAAAATAACAAAATTTGGAGAAAATTTGAGAGAAATGGGTGAGGAATGGTAAAGAAACCAAAAGAGAAAAAGGAATTCCAGAAAACAATAAACATTCAACTAGTTGAACATATTTGTTTAGTTAGTTGTTGGTTAGGCATCAATTAGTTAATACCTAAGTAAAGGGCTTTTCAAAGGCTTATGAATCATTATATAATTTTTTTTCCTAACTTTCACTTTTCTAATAATGCACAAGATAAAGCATAAGAAGTTAAAAGAAAAATTCTGAAGTGAATTTAAATAAAAAATTGAATGTAATTAATGATTTTTAAGTGATTAAATATGCATATAAATATATAAAATCATTATTAATCATCAAGGATATGCATCAAACATGCCTAATTCTCATATAATTATGAAAAACATGTCCTTGCTCAATAATTTAATAAAAATATCATCTAATTGGTGTAAACTTGACATCATTTTATGTATAATCTTTAATGAATTGATACTTGATTTCTATAAGCTTTCTTAACTCATATGAGGTTTCTTGGTGATCATTCTCCATCTATTCAAGATTTAGTTATTCTAAATCATTTGATAGGTCTAAATCATAATCTTTAAGTTTTTTCTTAAAAGGAAAGACGGTTATATTAATAAAAAAACATACATAGACTATTCATGTTAAACACTCTATATACTTTACTAGTTAAGGAATAACAAAGAAAAATTCCTTCATCTGCTTTGGAATCAAACTTTACGAAGTTATCTTTAGACACTTATAATCAAACACTTTGAAATAACTAAACTTTAGCTTCTTCCCATATCAAACTTCATTTGGTGTTTTGTCTATAGATGGTCTTATATAGATAGTATTGGAAATATGATATGTATTTGCTATCGCTTTTGTCAAAAAGATACTTTGGAAAATTGTACTCATTTATCCTTGTGTTAATCATGTCTTATAATGTCCTATTTTTCCTTTTAATAACTTTGTTTTATTGAGGGATAGTACAGAATTATGAAAGATACCATTATCTTCATAGAAAGAATTCAAATCTTTATTACCAAACTCTTTACTATAATATCAAGACTTTCAACCAATTCATTGTATGACATTCAACATCACTATATCTACCACATGATTTAAAGCTAAATGGTACCTCATCATCACCATAAACCATGAATCACATATAAGCCATTTCTCTTTCTAAATGGTCACTTTGTAGATCACCTAAATCACCCTAAGTGAAGGTTCTAAGAGCATTCGTTTCATTATACTCACTCTTCTTGTTCTTTTGCTTTCTTTCATACTTGACATCATTGTTCAGGCTAGAGGAAAATGGAATTTCATGTGACTAGGCTTCCTATACTTATAGAAAATGATGCTAGTTGATTTCGTTTACTATTAACCTTACTCTCCTTGAAGTCCTTTCTTAAAGAACTTCTTTCTCCTTAGAAAATTCTCACATCTTCTAATTATGAGAGCTTCCTAATCACTTCTACTTAAGGATGTCTTTTCCTCTTCACTTGACTCCTCTTTTGATCATTAAATGAAACGTTCCTTTTTTTATGAGTCAACTTTTCTTCTTCTATCCCTACTAATCGAGTTGTTTTGATATGTGTAAATTTTAATTAATTAACCTCAATAATCTGCAAGCGTACGAGTCGTTTCCGTAGTACCTAAGGTGTCGATCCCATAAGGATAGATAATCTAATCCTAAAATCTAAGGCCAAAACAATTCACACAAATTCAAAATGTAACAGGACTAAAATGAGAATTAAATTCAATCGAGTAAATCAATTCAAAAATCAATGAATTAAATTCAATCGAGTAAATCAATTCAAAAATCAATCACGAGAATATTAACAATTTAGCAGTTGCAACACACACTCAAGAATCCACCTAAGGAATTAACAATGGAGAGAAAGGGGATTTTACTAATCCTTAATGCTAACCTAATTGATTATGAATTATTGAATCATTGGTTCTAGATGATCCTAGGGCTGATTACTCTCTCTCGGGTTATAACCATTATCCCTAAATTATAAACCCTAATCGGATTATGGAAGTTGTAATTTATTAATTAACAACTATCCAAAACCCTAATTAGATATGAAGTTATCCAATAATTTATCGGAAACCTATGTAAGATCTCTCTTCGCACAATTTACCGATTTGATTTAATTCTTGTTCGATTAAATAACCTAACTCTTGATAACCCAATTTAATTATTTTTCACTCAATTTACCCTCTTAGTTTATTATCGAATTATGCACGTCCAGAATTAAATCAAAATAAATACCAATAACACATAAGGAATCAAATTCCATTAAATCAAAGATAAAACCCGAAGGTAAGTTTAGAAGCAACATCAACATCTAAAAATCCTATCATCAACTGTTATTACAATTCTATGCAATAATAAAATTGAAAATAACAAAAAATACGAAATTGAATAGATGATGGGAGGCAGCAACATTAGGAAACTCTCGATCTGGGAAGTACTTCGAGTCGACTTCTTCTCCTCTTCTCTTTTCCTTTTTCTCTTTCTCTATCTCTTGATAATTCTCTCTTAGGATTCTCTAAAAGTAGCTTATGTAAAAGCTGCCTCTGCCTCTTTGTCTTATTTTTTAAATACCTTTTGGTGTTCTCAGTAGCCTTAGGGTTTTTTTGGGGTCCCAAAGGTTCAAAAAAATCCCTAGAAACTTGAAGTTTTTGAGTGTCTGTCTATTTGCTCGACTTAGGCCACATCTGAGCCTTTTATCACGATCATGGCATGCAAACCATGATTGTGGGCCATGTCTTGGACTTCTATCATGATTGTGGCATATGGGTCACGATTGTAGGCCTAATCCACTGCTTCTATCACGATCATGGCCTCTTATGCTAAGGTCGAGGCTTGTTGTTTCGGCCTGAGTGTCTTTGAAACTTCTCCGTTCTTTGATATTGACCCTAAAATACTAACAAACACATTAAGGTACCTTAAAAACATAATAATTAAGCTCAAAGACTTATACTAACTCATAAAACACTTAAAACATAAATAATTCACAAACTAACACAATTCAAACCTAAATACATACTAAACAATTGGATTAACAATTAAATACATATCAAACTAAGCCATAAAACATGATGTAATTCACACTTATCAACATCCCCACACTTAAACGTTTGCTTGTCCTCAAGGAAACAAAACAACAAACACGCAAAATCACAAACACACAATATAGTAATGAGACAATGGCTTCAACTTTATGAAATAAATTTAATTTCAAACATAACCATTCAAGTTATATCAAAATGTTAAAAAAAAAAAACTGCGTCTAGGGGCTTTTAGTTAAATATACGTATTAATCAAGATCCAAGTGTTAAATTGTTTACTTCTTTCAATTGTGCACACACATTAATAATTCTTTGGTCATTCAAACTCTTTAACTACTACTATGTTTTCATGAAAAGTCAAGCTATTAGAAGTTCGGTAGGTTTTTATTAAAAAACATTTTTTTTAAAGCGGGCCTAGTCTTTTACTTAGAGGCAAACATTGGTGATAAATGTTGATCCAGTTACTCAACTAAGTCAATTTTTTATTAAGTTGCTTGGTTGAATTGTCATTACAACCTTTTGAAGCAGAGGCATACATTTGTGATGCGTGCTGATCTGGTTACATAGTTACATCATGTTCTCAACTAGCTATTAGCTTTATTCGTAACCTGAAAGGCAGCAGAATAGTAATTTATTTAAAATTAACAATCACAGTTTTTTATTGCGTACCTTGTTGTTTAAGATACTTGTTCTCATGAAATAATACTGGCAGAGCTATTTTAGTTGAAAGACCTTAAATTAGGAACGAATGTGACAATTTAGAGGGCTACAACTTAACACTAAATCCCAATTAAGCTATATATTTAGCCAGAAAACACAATTCATTAATTTTACAAGCTAATGATTCTTCACAAGCTAACCGACTACGTTTAAAATTAAATTAATTTCAATCCATCTAAGCCATTGACATATTGACACAATTCACAAAATGCAACCTAAGAACCGTCATATGATATGCAAATTTTACGTTGAAAGCAAAACATATAACCCTCCCCCTTGAACAACAGATTGTCCTCAATGTGAGAAGGGGACAAACAAACACACATGAAGAGACGAGACATAATATTAAAATAAAAAAAATTTAGTAAAGACTAACGTTAAAAAAAAAGTTAGAACAAAGTCCCATGGTGACAGAGAGGATGACAAATCCGTTGGACCACCTGAGATTATTGTCTTGCCTAGGAATTGCTTAAAGAGAGTGAGGGAATTAGTGATAGCAGATCAATTCAAATTACTAAAGTTTTATTGAAAACTTAAAAACAACTCTAACTACACCTAAAGATTTTAATCAAAATTGTAAATGTGCTAATTTATGGTCTTTAGCTTGACCTTGCATCTATAAAGGCATCTTAATTGTTTGAAGAGAAGTAAATCACTTCCTTGTCGTTGGGAATCGCTCCTCCGAGGTATAACTTGTAGCGATGCCTATTGACTGTAAAAGTTTCCTTGTTAACATTTTCCAATTTGAGGGCTCCATGATCGAAAACTTGAATGTCCGTAAAAGGTTCACTCCATTGAGATTTTAATTTCATTGTAAAAAGAATCAACCTTGAATTATATAGCAAAACTATGTCTCCTACTTTAAATTTCTTTTGTTTAAGATGAGAATCATGCAAATTTTGTTCCCTTTCCTTTATAGAGTTTGGTGTTTTTGTACGCATTATAATGAAACTCTTCAAGTTCATCCAGTAGTAGAAGTCTCTTTTCACTTGCATGCTTCTAATTAAAATTTAATGCTTTAATCACCCATTATGCTTGATGTTCTAGTTCGACCATCAAATAACAATTTTTTCCATACATAAGCCTATAAGGAGTTGTTCTGATAGGTGTTTTGAAAGCAGTCCTATAAGGCCATAAGGCATCGTCTAGTTTTATTGCCCAATCCTTCTTGGAGTTGTTCACTATTTTTTCCAAAATTTATTTCAGCTCCCGGTTGACAACTTCCATTTGGCCATTAGTGTGTGGATGGTATGGTGTAGCAACACGGTGGTGCACTCCATATCTTTTTAAGAGGGCATAAAAAGATTTGTTGCAAAAATGTGTACCTCCATCACTTATTATCATACATAGTACTCTAAACCAGTTAAATAATTGTTTAATGAACTTTGGCACTTCCTTTACATCATTAATTTTGGCCTAAATTGAAAAATAATCTGCTCCCACTAAAATTTACACGTTTCCGATTGAAGATGGGAAAGGACCCATAAAGTCGATGCCCTATACATCGAAGGCTTCCACTTCTAAAATGTAGGATAAAAGCATCTCTTCTCTTTTAGAAATGTTACCTATTCTTTGGCATCGATCACATTGTGCTATGAAAGTCTAAGCATGATTAAACAATTAAAGCCAATAAAATCACTCTTAAGTATTCAAGTCGCTATTTTGTTGGCTCTATAATGTACAGCAGACTGACCTTCACGACATTCATTTAAGATGTTCAACATTTCTTCTTCTCGAACACATTGTTACGTTAATCGATTAACGCATGCTTTATATAAAGTTGTCTCATCCCATATATATCGGTTACAATCAAGCAAGAATCTCTTCCTTTGTTGGTTAGATAAATTTAAAGGAAGTTTACCACTGGTAACATAATTTGCGATATCGACAAACTATGGTGTAGTCAAACTCTTGAGTAGCATTAGGGTGGTTTCATTTTAATCATCATTTGTCTTGCATTACCCTCCTTCTAGTCTGGATAAGTGGTCTACAACCATATTTTTTTCTCCCTTTTTATCTCTTAGTTCTATATCAAATTCCTATAAAGTAACCCCCATCGAATGAGCTTTGGTTTTGCATCTTTTTTGTTGAAAAGTTATTTTAACGTTATATGATCGGTGAATACAATTACCTTTGATCCCAAAAGGTATTGTCGAAACTTGTCACATGCATACACTACTGCAATTAATTCCTTCTCTGTAGTAGTGTAATTCAGCTGAGAACCTGTAAGGGTCTTACTGGTATAGTAAATTGTATGCGTATCACACATAACTTCAAATGGAAGTGTCTAGTCTAGTAGTGATAGAATTGGTGCTGATATAATGCCTCTTATAGATTCTTGAACGTAGATATACACTTATCATTAAATAGGAAGGGCATATCCTTGACTAAAAGGTTTGTCAAAGGTCTTGCGATTTGAAAAAGTCTTTGATGAATCGATGGTAAAATCCTGCATGATTTAAGAATCCTCGTACACCTTTTACATTGCTTGGCGGTGGAAGTTTCTTTATCACTTCTGTTTTTTCTCTATTGACCTCAAATTCTTGGTGTGAGATTTTATGCCCTAGTACTATCCTCTCTTACACCATAAAATGACATTTCTCTCAATTCAGCACCAAGTGTGACTCTTCACATCTTTGAAGGACTCTGTCCAAATTAGTTAAATACATTTCGAAAGAATCTCTGAAAAGTAAAAAGTAATCCATGAACACCTCTATTATATCGCCTATCATATTAGCAAAGATAGACATCGTATATCTTTGAAATGTAGCTAGAGTATTGTATAGTCCAAAAGGCTTCTGCTTGTACGTGAAGATACTATAAGGGCTAGTGAATGTAGTATTTTCTTAATCATCAGGGTATATAAAAATCTGATTATATCCCGAATATCCATCTAGGAAGCAATAAAACGAATGACTAGGTACCCCTTCTGACATCTGGTCTATGAACGAAAGAGGAAAATGATCTTTCTTGGTCACTAAGTTGAGTTTGTGACAATCTATGCATACTCTCCATCATTTGTCTGCTCTTCTTCAAATTACTTCTCCATTACTAGTTTCTATTACCTTCATTCCACCCCTCTTAGGTATACATTGTACTGGATTGACCCATTGACTATTAGTGATGGGATAAATTGTACCTACATCTACGACTTTGATTATCTCCTTCTTGACCACCTCCTTCATGTTAGGGTTCAACCTTCGTTGATGCTCCCTTACCATTTTACTTCCTTTTTCTAAGTTTATTTGATGCATGCAAACATTTAGGCTTATACCTTAAATATCAACAATTTGCCATCCTATAGCTTTTATTCGCTTTTTAACAATTTTTACCACCTTAATTTTTTGTTTCTCGTTCAATTGATTAGAAATGATTATCGGTAATGTTTGACCTTTAGTTAGAAAGGTATATCTAAGATGTGTGGGTAAACATTTAAGCTCTAATATGGGTGATTTCTCTGTAGATGGTGATATGGGTGCTTCGATTTAAATCAATTTATCTTGATGCACTTGAATGTCTGACTTCTCCATCTCATCATCTCCTTTAGATTAAAATTTTTGATGTCTATTGTCTGTCTTCACTTCTACTTATTGTACTTCTGTGATGCAACTCTTAACTTATTCTTGCAAATTTTGATCCATAATTTCAACCTTTATGCATGCATTGCTCCCCATTGGATTCTTTAAAGCCTTATTCATATTGAATTTGATCTAATCCTCACCTATTCAAAGTGTTAATTTCCTTTCATGAATGTCAATTATGGCTTTCCTTCTATTCATAAATGGTCGACCTAGGATGACTGGATAGTTCTTATCTTTTTCAAAATCGGGAACTATAAAAGCTATAGGAATAATGTACTTGTCCATTTGCATCAGAACATCTTACATTATTCCAAATAGTCTTTTAATGGATTGATAAACCAATTGAATTAACATCGATGTTGACTTGACCTTACCTAGCCCTAACTTCTTGAATATTAATAAAGGCATAAGATTAATACTTGCTCCTAAATCATATAAGCGCTTTCTCAATTCAAATTCACCAACCACACAGGGTATTGTGGAGCCCTTTAAACCCTTCAATTTAAATGGCATCTGACTGGTGTCTATGGAACTGTAGGCGCCAGTTAGAGCTACCATCTGATTATCTTCCCAAGTATGTTCTTTAAAATTTTTTCATATTTAGGCATCTATTCCAAGGCCTCTACAAATGAGAGATTTATTTATAGCTTCTTTAATTTCTTAATGAATTTTACAAATTACAATTCTAGCTTCTTCTTAAGGGATCTTGGGTTAATATACTGGAAGGGCAATATAAGGAGGGTATTCGTTGATATCCATTTGTTTTTCCTTTTCTTGATTTTTGTCAGCAAGATGGACAGATTCCTCCATTTTCTTTGTAGGTGGTTCAAGTTCCTTCCCACCTCAAAGTGTAATAGCTTTTAGTTGCTTCCTTGGTTTTGTTCCCGGTGTGCTAGGGAGACTTCCCACATTTTTTGTGGAGATAACGTTTGATAATTGGTTTACTTGGACCTCTAGATTGGGGATTAAAGAGACATGGTTCTTTGTTACTTGTTCAAAATTTCCTTCCAGTTTCTTTTGTGCATCGTCTAGAGTTCCAATTTTTATCTAAAATCCTACCCAACTTGGATTCCATTGAGTTCGGTTTATCTTGTTGGAAGCCTGGTTATCCTTGAGGTCTGAACTATCCTCTGGCATTGTTTGTCCACCAGAAGTTAGGGTGATTCTTCTACCCAGTGTTGTATGTATTAGAGTAAGTGTTCTTTCCCCCTCCTCATCTATATTGAGTTGCCATATAATTCACTTGCTCTGGATCCATTGTATTATGGTCCATTTGTCCACAGAGTTTAAACTTTAACTGCACAACTTTTACCAAAATTGAGGACGAAGACTTCTTGTTGTTGAGCTATCGAGTTAAGTTGTCAATTTTAGCTTGCATCTTTGTCATTTGATCAACAACCATAATTCCTCTTTGTTCTCAGAAAGTAGTAGTTTGTTTACTTTGCTCGTTCGTCCATAGGCAACTATCACTTGCCATCTCGTCTATCAGCTCTTTTACTTCATCTACCATCTTGCTCATCAGTGATCCTCCTAAAGCTGTGTCGATTATACCTCTCGTATGTGGGGTTACTCCATTATAGAATGTCTGCAATAAGAATTCCTTGGGTAAATTATGGTGAGGTAATTTTTGCTGCAAATCCTTATATCTTTCCCATGCTTCATAAATTGATTCCCTATCACTTTATTGGAAGTTGGTAATTTCCTTGATAATCTTTGTGTTCTTGGTAAGGGGAAATACTTATTTAGAAAGGCACGAACTAATTGATCCTAAGTTGTGACATTAGCTTGCTTAAGAGAATGATACTAAGCCTTTGCTTTATCTTTAAGAGTAAAAAGAAAGAGCCTAATTCTGATTACATCTTCCATCATCTAAAGGTATTGAAAGGTATCACATATTTTAAGGAAGTTCACTATATATGTGTTAAGATCTTCATTCGTTAGTCTATAAAATTGTACGTTCTATTAAAGCATGTTTAGGAGGGCCAGTTTAATTTCAAAAGATGCTACTTGTATGGGTGCCTAGTTACTCCTTGGTCTACCCGCATTGAACCATGGTCTCATGAAGTCCATAATGGTTCATTGTTGACATCCTTGGTTTGCTTCGTTGTCTAAATTTTGCTGAAATTCCTCAGCCATTATTGCTTTCGCGATTACGTGTTTTTTTCATGACAAACTTTCCTAATAGATCATTCTAATCGAGTTATGTCTAAATTTAAGGTTTTAGTTGCCCAATTTGATCTTCTTATAATTCTTGTGCTCATGTAAGAGCACTGATAGGTGTGAATTAGTATATGTTTTATAGGTAATTGCATGTGTTTTCTAGCATAATTGTTAGTCATTGTTCTAGTTTAGGATTCATTTTGTATGTTTTCGTTAAGTTTGATTTTTATTGTTGTTCTTATGTGTTTGATGTTAATTGAGGGTAAGAATTGGCTATTATTTTGTAGGAAAGAAGAGGGAGCAATTTGGAGGTTAAACAGAAGATCAAAGAAGAGAAGATAGGAAGAGTGATTTTATGCCCAATTCCCACATTCGTGGGAATCATGCAAATTCCCATTACACATGGGAATTATAGAAGAAATGAGGAGTTTCTGTGACCAATTCTCATGCTCGTGGGAATCATGCAATTCCTACGAATGTGGGAGTTGTAATCCAAGACAATCTGCAAGGATTCATTAAACTTAGGTTTTTAGACTATAACAGCATCATTAAGCCTCCATCTTCAAGAAAGACGACACCTACCTGTAGAAACACCATCCTTGAGTGACGAACACATGTTTGGAGAATTAAGGAAGGACCGAAGATAAGGATCATCATCAAGAATGGGCAAAATAGCACATCAACACCAAAATGCCATATTTTGGCAAAGAAGAGAAGGAGACTTTCCATTCCATTTTTTTTGTCATTCTAATCTCTTCTATTCTTTGTAAAAATTTATTTGATTGTTGATGATGTTATGGAGATCATTTTAGGCTAATTTCATTGTAGGGATTGCTTTGGAACTATTTTGTTAGAACTTCGATTTTATTGAATTGAATGCAATTGTCTTTGTTGATTGTTGTTCTTAATTATCATCCTGCAACAAATTGAGAGAGTGAGTGAGATGAGATTCATGTAGGATTGTGTAATGAGAGTTGGAAGCTTATAAACTAGCAATCATCACATTAATTGAATAGTTACAAGAGAGATCTCAATTAGTCAATTGATCACCCATAGGATTATCTAATAACTAGTTGAATCGGTAGAGTCATTGCGTAGGTTGAGAGATTGTTCAATTGATTCCTGTTAATTCAATTAGGGACAAATAGTTACACCTTGAGAGAGGGTAATTAGTACATTTAGAAATCTAGGGTGAGACATAATTCAATCAATAAAATAGGAGGGAGATGAAATAAGGAAAAAGTAATCTCTAGCATTTAGATTCTTGAATTAGGATTTTCTGCAATTGTAGTATGGTCCATTGTTTACATTATTCTTTTAATTTTAATTTAATTTGTCTAGATTATTCACATTTAACAATTTTATTTATTAAACAAAGTTGTGTTTAAATTAAGCGGTGTCTGGGCATCAATCCCTGTGGGATCGATATCCACTCTTGTTAACTACAAGTCATGACCCATTCACTTGTAGTTTTTGAATGTAAAACAAGTAGATAGGTTTTATAATCAATAAGTTTTTGACGCCGTTGTTGGGGATTGATTGTTGAGCATCATGTTTGATTTAGATTACTTTAATTTAAGAGTTTTTGATACTTTTCCTTGTGTGATTGCAGGTGCATAAACACAAGGAGCACACGAAGGATGAAAGAAGCGATAGAAGATGAATTTCCTGACATTAAGAAGCACGAAAGAGAAATAAGAAGGAAAAAATGGCTAAATTTTTCGAATCAAGATATGGTTGAAGAAGGAGAGCAAGGAGGAGCAGAGTGAACATTGATGGACCTTATGAGGCTAGGATTTAGTCCTCAAGGAGTGATGAGACTGGTAGTCCCAGAAAATAAATTTAAGATAAAATCGGCACTACTTAACATTCTACAAAATAGTGTGTAGTTCTATAGGCTATCAAACAAGGATTCTAATGTCCACATTCCAAACTTCTTGGAGATATGCAACATGTTTAGATTCAACGGAATGTCTGATGATGATGTGAAGCTGAGACTATTTTCATTCATATTGAAGGATTGGGCTAAAGCATGGCATAATTCCTTGAATTCAGGCCAGGTCATGACCTAGGAGCAGCTCACCCAAGCATTCCTTGCCAAGTACTTCTCATTGACAAAGATGACAAGGATTATCAAGGAGATAACAAATTTCCAGTAGAGTGACGGAGAATCCCTCTATGAAGCTTGGAAGAGATTTAAGGAACTTCAAAGAAGCTACCCACATCACAACCTCCTGAAGGAGTTTCTGCTTCAAACATTCTATAATGGAGTGAATCAGAGCATAAGAGGGACAATTGATGTAGCAACTGGAGGTTCATTGATGAGGAAGACGGTGGAAGCAGCATATAATTTATTGGCAGAGTTAGCAAGCAACAACTGCATGTGGTCGAGCGAGAAGAGCAGACAAGGCCAGAAGGAACACCTATTGATTTAGTTACTGCCTTACACGCTCAGATCATGACACTTATGAAGTAGTTGAACAATATTTAAGGAGCATCCACCTCAGTAGTAAAGGTGATGTAAGCATAATATGAGCTGTGTAGGGAAAGCAATCATAGCTTAGTGAATTGTTTCCTAATGGGAGCTAGTGGAACCGAACATATAAGTTACCTAGGCCAGCCACAGCAAGGTAGTAATCTATATTCAAATACATATAATCCAGGTTGGAAAAACCACCCAACCTTTTCTTAGAGTAACAATAATGCAGGGAGCCAACAAAGACCACAAGGGCCGCTAGGATTTCAACAAGATTGACTCAGAGCATTGGAAAGCAAAATAGATAAGATGATCAAAGTCTTGGATTCCAAACTGGCAGCACAAGAGGAGAACAACAAAAGGGTGCATCCAAGCCAGGAGGAAAATCAGAAGAGGATGGAAGCAAAATTTGATCAAATTTTAAAGAATCATATGTCAACCATCCATAATCTGGAAGTTTAGGTATGCCAACTAGCTAATGCTTTATCTTCACAAAATGCAGGTAGTTTACCAAGCAACACTAAGGTGAATTCGAAGGAGAGAATTATGACCGTTACTCAGATAGAGAAGAAAGAAAGCGAACATGGGGAGAAAGATGGAGATAAGAAAGAAGAACAAACAACATTAGAAGTCCTTTCGACTAGACCAAAAAGCAAGCCGATTAGGGAGTTTCAACTTGGACTTCCACATCAGATTTTTGACCAGCAGAAGTCATCTTCAAGCGGAGTAGTTAGGAATTCTAAGGATAGGGAGCTAATTAAAATGACTGACATAACAAATCAACTCCAAACAAAGCTCATGTAAAGGAATCATTGATGGAATAGATTATCAAGCACATAGCCGAAGAAGGTCCACATGTAGCATAAAAGAAAGAAGATTCAGGAGACTTCTCCATTCTGTGTAATATAAATGAAGTTAACAGGCATTTGTGGATTTGGGAGCTAGCATCAATATGATGGCATATCATTCAGTCAGAAGGTAGGTCTAAAAGAGACAGAGCCTATTAAGACATTAATAAAGATGACCAATAGAACGATGCACTTACTAAAGGGGATTATAAAAAATGTGCAACTACATATTGATAAGTTTACCTTCACCATAGATTTTTACATAATGGATATTAGTAAGGATGAGGAAACTCTTATGGTTTTGAGGTGACCGTTTCTAGCTACTACTTGTGCAATCATTGATGTTGACAGGGGCGAGTTAATACTGATAGTAGGAAAGGAGTAATTAACTTTTGAGGTATTGAAGAAAAATTATCAAACTACACCACCCTAGATGGATATAAAGAAACCCAAACTCAAAAGAGGATGGGAAAGTATTGAGGACCTCAGGAATGCTTTTCGGAAGAAATGAACTCGTTCTAGAAGTAACGAACACGTAGAAGAAGGCGCGAATAAAGGAAAACAAGAATGAAGGGGGAATCTATAATGGGTTAGCTCATCTACAAAGTTTGAGATCAATTCTTGCACAGGTACCAGATTAGTCATTTGAGCCACCATGAGCATGAAGGGAAGTCGGGCTACCAATGGTAAACAAAGCACTGCGTGGGAGGCAATTCACAGATGCTATTCTCTTTTGAATGTTTTTACCTAGTTTTGGTTTGATTTTAATTGATGTTCCTGTTGATTTTATTTGAATTTCAATTTATTTTCTTTTCAAATTTTTTGTTGATGATATTATCTTGATGTGTTTGTAGGTTTTGGGATCATGAAGAGTACATATAGGCCTAGAAGAAGGTTTGAAATTGTGAGGATCACCAATTCCCACGTTTATGGGAATTGTAGTGATTTCCACGAACATAGGAAATCTCTCTAGAAAGTTTATGAACCCAAAGACGTGGGAATCCTCTCCATAAGGTTTCTAGAGAGGAATCCCACACTCGTGGGAATTGTGGATTCCCACGCCCGTTCCCTCCCTCATTTTTCTCTCACCCATTTTCAAAATTTCATACACTCTCTTTAGCCTACGATTTTCTCTCCTCCCATTCTTCAAAAATCCTCCATCTTCATCTAATTTCTTTGTATTTTCTTCATTCCTTTCCATTAATCTTATGTTATTTCATTTTTTCATGCATTAATCTTCCAAACAACAAGGATTTAGGTGAGATTTAATTTTTCTCTCTCTAAACATGAATTTTACTCTCTCTCTTTCATTTTTGTAGATTTTCTTCTCACAATGGCTCTACCAAAGACGATGATGTTTAGGAAACTAGTCAACGAGCTCCGCCTTCAAGTTTTCGATGAACGAAAAACCAACTTAGTGGCAACTTATCAGGCCTTATTTTCGATTTACTCAGAAGAAGAAGGTACGTGTTTCTGTGGCTTTAGAAATAGAGCAATAGTCAACCCTATGTATTTGGATTTTGAAGTGTTAGTGAATATAAGAGCAAGTCGCCGACTTGAACAACTAGCTGCAAACATAGGGTGGAGTAGATTTGTTCGGTGCGATGTACCTATTTATGCCACCACAACTGTAGAGTTTTTCACAACAATTAGGTACAACCCTAAAGTGGATTTGTTTTGGTTTAGGTTAGGTGGAAATGTTTTAAAACTTGATTATGCTGTCATGCATGAATTGTTTAATTTGTCGAATACAAAAATCTTAGATGGCCATGCGAATTTTGATGTAGATGCCTATTGGAACACTCTCACTGGTGAAGAATATTTCAATTCACGTAATGCACCTAATTCTCTAATCTGGAGTGTTGAGCATTTACTTTTACAAAAATTTATGTGCTTAACTGTGTTTAATAAAGCAAAAATCAATAAATGTTTAGGTAAAGAACTTTTCTTTTTATGGTGTATGGATCGTCAGCTTAAAATTAACACACCTTATAGAATTGTTCGATCATTAGTGATGTGATTAATAAAAAGAATATGTCTTTTGAGATGGCTCATATTGCATCTACTTGGAGTGCATTTTATCATGTTAATATGGAGAATTTGCATACTGCCCCGCACGATATGTTTGGTATAGCCTATTTGAAGCGCTATGAGATTGTGGAGGTCTAATCTATGGAACTCCGTAATCCTTAGATGTGTACTATAGTGAGGAGTAAGAGGGGTGCCAGTACTGTTGCAAACCAACCATCCACATCTAGTGTAGCTCTAGAGCCAGAGGAGGAACCAGTAGTAAAGGAATCTAGGGAACTTGTAGCAGTTTATCGATATTAACCAATTCTCGACCAAATCGCCGCAAACCATCAATAGATGACATCCCAACTTGATGAACTCGGCACTCAAATGCGGTAGACTCATAAGGAGCAATGAAGCTTGAAGAGAAGGTTCCTTAACTTTTGTCGACGGAACAGTTTTGAAACTCCTATACCATGACCATCGCCACCATCATCTGAATAAGCTTTTCTGACCCTTTATCCTTTAACTTTTGTGTTTCTAATAAGTGATTCCAGGTCATTTCATCTCTATTTGGTTTCTTATCAATTGTGTGTGCTATGTATTTTTTTAGTTTTAATTTCTTTAATTTTGGTTTTAATTCATTTTCTTTTGTTTAGTTTGATATCATTAATTTGTTTCAATTTCTGTTGTTTATATTGTTTTCATTTTTATTTAGTTAATGTCATTTTCACTCGCTTGGTGATTGACTTGTCACATTGAGGACAATTTGATCTTTAAGTGTGGGGAGGTGACATCAACTTTCTCAATTGCAATTTTTTTTAAAATTTTGTGTTGAATATGATGCATGTTTAGGCATATTGTATGTGTTTTGTGTCAGCAATGGTGCTTTGTGTTAGCAATGGAACAACATTTGAGTCACTCTGATAAATATTGCCATGAGATTCTATCATATTAGTTGGAATTAGAAAGAATACATGCTTGAACTCAGATTAGGCTACTTGAGTAGAAAGTGAACCATATAGAGTGATGAAAAATAGTTGGTTACATAAGCTTAGTTACAATTTGATATTTAAACAATGAGGTAATGTAGAGATGCATAATGAGTTTTCATTTAAGCCAAAGTGAGTATTGAGCCATATGACTCCATCTATAGTCATTTCATTTCTTTGATGAGTGTTACTTCCTTAGGTTACTACCTTCAGAACTTGCTTTGATTCAGTTTGAGTCTACTAGATGCATGCTTAATACAGAAGATTTAGGCCCTTTTTGTCATTAACCCTTAGCTTAAATGACCTACTCGTTAATTATCCTTTGGTATCTCCATTGAGCCTTAACCTTTTTTTTCTTGAAAACACCCAAAATTTTAAAACTTTAAACCCCATTTTCCTACCCTTTCATAAGATTAGTAAAGTATTAAGTAAAACATTAGTTGGGATTGTGTGAAATGTTTACCGAGATAAGTTGAGTATATACCTGCTTATGGATTACATTATATACAGTGTTAGTTTTGATTCATATTTCTTCCACATATGAAGAAAAAGAAAGAAAATTAAAAAGAAACAAAGAAAGAAAAAGAAAAAGAAAAAGGAAGAACAATCGAGTAGCATAAATGAGTGCAGAGTACCACATTAGTTATGTTTAAATATCTTAGGGTTATGTTTTGTTATCCCATTGTATCTGCTTTCTAATTTACTTACGCTTGTGCTTAAACCTCTTTCCCCTCTTTTAACTAACCTTAACCCTTACCACACTACAACTTTAAACAAGTCCTTTTAATCTATTTATGCATGCAATCTTTGTAGAGGAGAATTGGTGTATTAGCAAGCCTATGGTAGTGTAGTTTCCTATAAGAAGTTTGAGCGAAGCACTAAACCTTAAAAACGTGATAGAAACTAGTGAAAATTGTGAGGAAGATTCATTTATGCATCTTTACTTATCTTTGAGTGATTGTGCCAATTGTGTGTTTGCTTATGTACACTAATGAAAAAGTAGTCATGATATATGCATTAACTTGATATTTGAGTTGGCGTGAATTTTAGGGATTGTATGTTTTGATCTTTATGAAAATGAAGTGATAGAATTGATTGGTTGTATTTATTTTTCTTGAGGACAATCAAAGATTCAAGTGTGGGGATGTTGACATGTGCATTAGTACAAGTTTTTTTAGGAAATTTGTATGTGATTTCTAGCATAATTGTTAGTTATTGTTCTAGTTTAGGATTCATTTTATATGTTTTCATTAAGTTTGATTTTACTTATTGTTCTTACGTGTTTGATGTTAATTGAGGGTAATAATTGACTATTTTTGTGTAGGAAAGAAGAGGAAGTAACCTAGAGGTTAAACAAAAGATCAAAGAAGAGAAGACAAGAAAAGTGATTATGTGCCCAATTCCCACGTTCATAGGAATCATGCAAATTCCTAATGGATGTGGGAATTATAGAAGAAATAAGGAGTTTCTGTGACTAATTCCTACGCTCGTGGGAATCATGCAAATTCCTACGGACGTGGGAATTGTAATATGAGGCAATATGAGAGGCTTCATTAAACTTAGGGTTTTTGGACTATAAAAGCATCATTAAGCCTCCATCTTCAAGAGAGACGAAACCTACCTATAGAAACACCATCCTTGAGTGAATAACACATGTTTGGGGCATTAAGGAAGGATTGAAGACAAGGATCATCATCAAGATTGGGCAAAATAACACATCAACACCAAAATCCCATATTTTGACAAAGAAGAGAAGGAGACTTTCCATTGCATTTTCTGTCATTCAAATCTCTTCTATTTTTTGTAAAAATGGTTTATTTGATTGTTGATGATGTTACGGAGACCATTTTAGGCTAATTTTATTATAAGGATTGCGTTGGAACTATTTTGTTAAAACTCTTATTTTATTGAATTGAATGCAATTGTCTTTGTTGATTGTTGTTCTTAATTATCATCTTACAACAAATCGAGGGAGTGAGTGAGATAAGATTTATGCAGGATTGTACGATGAGATTTAGTGGCCTATAGATTAGTAATAATCACATTAATTGAATAGTTAGAAGAGACATCTCGATTAGTCAATTGATCATATATAGGATAGTTTAATAACTAGTTGAATCGGTAGAGTCATTAGGTAGGTTGAGAGATCATTCAATCGATTCCCATTAATTCAATGATGGACAAATAGTTACACCATAAGAGAGGGTAATTAGTACATTTGGAAATCTAGGGTGAGATATAATTCAATAAATAAAATAGGAGGGAGACAAAATAGGGAAAAAGTAATCTATAGTATTTAGATTTTTGAATTCAGATTTTCTACAATTGTGGTATTGTCCATTGTTTACATTAGTCTTTTAATTTTAAGTTAATTTTTTCTAGGTCACATTTAACAATTTCATTTCTTAAACAAAGTTGTGTCTAAAATAAGAGGTGTCTAGGCATTAATCCTTATAGGATCTATATTCGCTCTTTTTAACTACAAGTCACGACTTGTTCACTTGTGGTTTTTGAGCATAAAACAAGTACATAGGTTTTACCATCAACAAGCACGATTTTAGAAATAGAAATAAAGAATGAAAACAAAAGTCAAAATAATTATAGAATTAAACTAATCGCCTCCTTGATAATGGCGCTAAAAACTTGATCGAGTTGTTTCAATATGTGTGAGTTTTAATTAATTAACATTTATAATTCGTAAGCGCACGAGTCATTCATGTAGTACCTAAGGTGTTGATCCCACGAGGAGTGATTGTTGGAGTTATGTAAATATAGTTCCCTGAAAAACAGGCGTAATTACTTATAACTTAATTTTCTTCCAGTTATTTTTTGTAATGAAAATATTTATTATTAATAGTTTGTTTTATATGTATAAGCATAATAAAACTAGTCATAAGGTACAGAGATTCTTTTGTAAGTAATATACATATACATAGAGATATATGGGAAACATGTATATTATTAGAATATAAAATAATTAATTCACAGTTGAATAATCAAATTGGTTGCTTGATTATGGTTTAGACTGTAGTGTTACGATTTATCTCTATGTAAGTAAAAGAGTTTACTTCAAGGGAATGATAAGTTTCATATCATGGTAGTAGTTGACTATCGATAATGACACTATTAAATGAATATGGAATCATGTATGTTTTAAAGAATAAAGTAGGCCGTTACTTTAATCTTGAAACATACACTTAAGCATTCGTTTATTATGGACCACATTCTTGATGAGTGGTGAACTCATATATCTTTCATTATAATTCTTGATATAATCGGAATGGATTTTTATAGAGTATCAATCCAGTGTCTGCTTGTTGGAATTATTAATTGAAACATGTATCAGGGAACATTTACTCAAATAAAGAGTTTATAGTGATATCATTACTTCCAAATGTTTTATGGAGATTGGTGATTAAACTGGCGCCAGTAGTTTGATGAACTAGCTACCCATTAAGTATTAACACCAATATAAGATCTTGTTTGTTAATCACCATATAGAGTAAAAGGGGAGATCTAGAAGGAAAAATCAACATAAGGGCAAAACGGTAATTTTACCCTTTATTGTGCAAATGGCTATAATATTGTTCATATTACATCTTATTTGGAACATGTGTTATTATAATATTTAATAATTCAAAATTTCAACTAATTCTCTTTAGTGGAATGACATTTAGTTAATAAGCTGTAATTAATTCTAATGAGATATAAATTAATTTCGGGCTTATTGGAGCTTGAATTATATAAGTCCAATTAGATTCCCTATTTGGCTTCCGGGAAGGTTATCAAGCAAAGTAAGAAATACAAATAGAGATTTTAAAGCCTATGATTGAATGTTGGGCTTACTTTAATTAGAAGGCCAAATGAACATTTAGAAATGGGTTAGATTTTGGTTTAATTTGTTTAATTAGATCAATTAAATTAAATCAAAGTTATTAAAGATAAAAGGAGGTGGATTTTCGGTTTTAATGGTCTAAATGTGCAGCTACACATTAACATTGGTTTGCTACATTTAAGTTGGTTTTTAACATGTTTTATCGTCATTAAATGAAGTTATAACCTTATCATTAAATGGTTTAATGGTTGTCTTTGAATGATAGCATGTAACTATTTAGCATTCATTAGATTAAAGAAGAAAGAGGTGCATTTGATGGACCCTCTTCCTTCTTTCATCACAAAAATGAAATGAGATGTATCATTTTAGGTTATTGGTGTTTTCATATAGCCATCTTAAAACAAATGAGAAGAGGCTCATTTATTAGCTTCTTTATGATTGATTAAGGAAGGATGTGATGCACTGGATGCACTTCACTTCTTTCTTTTTTCCTTATACTGTATCATGTATGGCTTGACATGTTGATTTAGTTATATTGCTTCCAATGAAATTTGATTTCTAAAAACAAAGTTTTGAAATCTACTGTTTTAGCCATACTTAAGTTTTTGATCCAATAGGGATAATCTAATCCTAAAATCCAAGGCCAAAACAATTCTCACAAATTCAAAATGTAACAAAACCAAAATGAGAATTCAATTTAATCGAGCTAATCAATTTAATAATCAATTACGAGAATATTAACAATTTAGCAATTGCAACACACATTCAAGAATCAACCTAGGGAATTAACAACTAAGAGAAAGGGGATTTTACTAATCCTTAACTCTAATGTAATTGATTATGAATTACCGCATAATTGGTTCTAGATGATCCTACAATTGATTACTCTCTCTCAAGTTATAACCATTAACTCTACATTGTAAACCCTAATCAGATTGAGGAAGTTGCAAATTTTCAATTAACAACTTATCCAAAACCCTAATTAGATCTGAATTGTCCAATAAACTATCGGAAACCTATGTAAGATCTGGCTTCGCACAATTTACTGATTTGATTTAATTCTTATTCTATTAAAGCACTTAACTTTCGGTAGCCCAATTTAATTATTTTTCACTCGATTCACCCTCTCAGTTTATTATCAAATTATGCATGTCTAGAATTAAATCATAATAAATCCAAATAACATATAAGGAATGAAATTTCATTAAATCAAAGATAAAACCCCAAAGAAGAGTTTAGAAGCAACATCAACATCTGAAAATCCTATCATCAACTGCTATTCCAATTCTATACAATAATAAAATTTAAAATAACAGGAAATATGAAATTGAACAACTGATGGAAGACAGCGATGTCGGGAAATTTTTGATTTAGGAAGTATGTTGAGTCGATTTTTTCTCCTCTTCTCCCTTCCTTCTTCTCTTTCTCTATCTCCCGTCTCTCTAAGGATTCTCTGAAAGTGGCTGATGCAAAAGCTCACTCTGTCTCTTTGTCTTATTCTTTAAATACTTTTTGTGTTCTAAACAACCTTAGGTTTTTTCAGAGGTCTAAAAGGTCTGAAAAATCCCTTCAAAACCTGATGTTTTTAGTGTCTGTGCGTTTGTCCAATGTAGGCTATGATCGTGGCCCTGTAGGTCATGATTATGACAAACTAACCCATAAAACACTTAAAAATATAAATAATTCATAAACTAATACAATTCTAACCTAAACACATGCTTAACAATTAAAGTAAAAATTAAACACATGTCAAACTAAGCCCTAAAACACGATGTAATTCGCATTTATCACCGCCTTGTCTTAGAAGAAGAGGTATAATTATATCCTTTAATAGAATTCAACTCAAGTCTTTATCTTCTTAAATGGTAGTCATTTTAACTTCGTAAGTCTTTAGATGAGATCTAAGCAATTTCCTAACCTTCTTAACATTTATCAATTTTGTTAAGCTTTTGGAGAATTTATAGTTTCAATCAATTTAGTATACATGTTTATGCTTTCAACACTCTTTATTTAGAAAAATTCATATTGATGTGTAATTATGCTCACTTGTCTATCTTTGACTTGGTTAATACCCTTATGTGTAACTTATATCATGTATGAAAATTAGTGAACCGTCTCATGTATAGGTAATCTCTTAACTCATTCCTTCCTAATGCACAAAATAAAAATTGAGTAGCCTTGTTATTAAAGGAATTTTCTTGTCATAGGGGTACCATTATTTAATTTATAAACTTCCATATCATCTATAGGCTTGAAAGGAATAAATGGGCCATCAGAGACAATCTCCTATAAATCAATGCTTTTGACCATTATAGAGAAGTTCATTATTGTTATCCATTGTAAAAATTAATTTCCATTAACTGAAAAGATAATTGCTTAAATCTCAAGTTAATAGTTGAGGGTGCAAAGTATATAGAAAGATATCTAATTAACCTTAATTAAGTGGTTATAAGAAATTATCTCAAAATGTCTCTCTTTTATAGGATCCTTCATGAAGTGTAGTTGGACTATGACTATCCATACAAAACTTAGATCTATCCTCTACTACGTAGCTAAATTGGTATTTGATTAAGACTTTTATTTTTTAAATGGGTGAATCTTATCTTGATACTTTTTTAAAAATATAATTAGGCCTTTTATATGAACATAAAGCCTATAGTCTTAAACAAGGTTGATGAATTAACTTATAGCTGGTGCACTCATTAGGGTCTTATTGAAACTTGGATCAAGAATGCAACTTTTAACACTCATGTGTATAGGTATGTCAAATTACTCTTAAGGATCATCTATTAATCACTTGGTCATGCATACTATGTGTATGCAACAGTTAGATCATTTTAATATAAGGTCCTCCCATCATTCTAATGATAAATACAAACATGTATAAAGGTAACAATGACCCACACTTATTTTAAGTCACCTAAAGTACACCTGCTTATGAAAAATTGATAATCATCTTTAGTAGTTCATCTTTAGCTTTGCTTGAACAAGTTTATGTGAGGAATATTGTTAAGTGGACAAAAAGCCATCTATGGAAATTCTTCCTAAGAATATGTCATATAGATACTATTTTCTTAAGATGTTCCCACCACTTCTAGGGAGGTAAAGCATTGTTTAATCATAGCCATTGATGTTTGCCAATCTAGATCATCTATCCATCTATATAAGGCATATGATGAGTAACAGAACTTAATTCTTTTCATCTTTAAATAGTTATTAGAGAGAGAATATTTGACTATTTTTATTTATCTAACTAACTTATTGAGAGAAATCTAGTATTAAGTTATAGTACTATATTAATTGTAGCAACTACCTTTCTTTTCAGATTGTTATATGACCTAGGTCTACTAGGTCCAGAGAGAAGTTTTGTCTCTAAAAATCTTCATTAGTTCCTAACAGGGGCTCTAAAGAAAATTTGCAAGTGCACCTACTCCCTAATAAGTATAAATGGTGAATTTAAGAAGTTAAGTGAGAAGCATCATATACTTGAGGTGCTCTTACAAAGGCTTTTATATGATAATAAGGGAATTTTTTATTATAGGCCTAAAGAGGTGGTATTTTATAATGATTCCTTCAAGTGTGGATTCTAGCTCTCTCTCTACTCCACCATCAATAAAATATTGAATATAATAGGCCTAAGTCCTAGTTAATTCCTTTCACATTCTTGGTTTTTATTGACTAGATTTATTTTCCTTACCATACAAGAGAATATAAACTAACCTCAAAATATTTAAGTTTATACACCAATGTAGACATATGGGGATATAGAGTGGGTGGTATATCTTAGATGCCAAGGATGAATGTTGATTGTTGGAAATTTTAAAAGGGTTACATTATTTAAAGGAGAAGTTTGCCTTTTTTTTTTCCAAAATCAATAGTCTTGTATACCTTTAAGATCGTCTAGAGGGGTTTAAATGAAAGAATCCTCTAATGGGATAAGGATTACGTATACCTAAAGTTCATATTTTAACAGTTTGTAAATTCCATCTTCCCTCTCATCCTTAGGAAAACCTATTATATAGGAAAAGTATGATCATATCAGGGTTGTCTTACATAAAGGGGCATCCTTATAGATTTTTTTTAAAAAGTTCCTTATCACTTAACTTTTTTACTATGGTAACATCCTTGTTGTCTTTATAGAAACCTTGAACATAAATATGATGCTCACTAAGGCTAAGGTGGCCAATGATAGAGGTTTATCGGCTACATCTTCTAAAGAAAGGAAAAGCATAAAGTGAACAATAGTAATGAGCTCATGGTCATCAAGCCCATTCTCCCTACTACATTCACCCCATTTTTTAACCTTATAATCCTTTTCCTCCTTGTATATCTCACTAGATAGAGAATGTGGTAACCCTCTTTATTCCTCATAAGCTTATTAAGGAAGATGGAAACCTCTTTCCCAATTTTAACCTAAAGAAGATCGACATCATCTTTAGCAAGGTTAAGAGTAGGTCTGAGATGATTTAAGCGATGGTCACTATTAGAGATAAACAAAGTTTGGGTGAGATGCATGTCAATTCCATCTATGTGTTTTTTAAGCTTGAATTTAATTTTTGTCTCTTTAGATTATCACTTTCATGGACATAGCCTACAAGAATGTCTATTGAGGGTTTGAAAGGTCTATCAAGGAGAGGGAGGAGGGTTAACCCTAAAGGCCTATAAGGACCTTAAGGCATTAAAGAACGATTGTTTAGTTGTCTCAATAAAATGGTGATTATTGTTTTCTCATTTATTGATGTGCACCAACTATGTATATATTTTAAAGTTTTTTCTTTATTTTCATGTAAATTTATATTTTTCATTTATTTGTATATTTTCAAGTAATAATGAATATTTGATATTAGGATGAGATTGATCCAGAGCCAACCTCCATTTCAAGTAAATAACATAGTGAAAATAACAACACTTTGAGGAACACAATCTAACACCCACATCCGTGTGCCAACATTATAGTTTATAGATCAAAAATAAAAAGAGAAATAGCCTAGAGAGAGACCATGTGGCATTAAATAAAATCTTTAAAGAAAAATAGCCTAAGCCATTATTATGTTATAAACTGTGAGCAAATCATAATAGAAAATAGGAAGATCCATGATCAGGGGGCATAGGCATGCTAGAGGTTATGTCTCTTCCCTAAATGAAATAGGAGGATCTATAACTTGGGCTATGAAGTCCAAATGTGGTGAAAATATATTTAAAGCACCAAAACATTAATTTTTAAATGACTTTTACAGAGCTTACATCCTTTACACATCTTTTTACTATAAAGAATTTAGCTATAGGGAGGTTTACAAACCATTAAGAAGTCAATTCTAAAGTTAATTTTCATTAGAGAATTAGGATCTATAGTACCTTAACAGAACAACCTGGCAACTTCTTCAGAATTTTCATATAGAACTTTTTTAATTATAATGTCTCTGATTTGGTTTTTAGTTTTTATTATTTTGAAATTACTAGTGGTTGGATATTTTATATATTTAATTAGGAAAAACCTTGGTATTTATTATTATAAGAAGTTCTTTATTTTTATTTATGAATTCAGATATATTTTTATAAACTATGTCTAATTAATCTTAATTAAGCATGCAACTAAATCTAACCTAAATAAACTTATGGATGCCTCGATAGAGCCTAACATGAGGGGACTATGGCTTAGGTATAAGGGTTTGAATAGGGTGCTAATGATAATCCTAGATGGTCTGTTTGGTATTAGGGTAAAACCTTTCATGAGATTTCATCGATCATAATGAATTCAGGCAAGTATTAACTTATTAAAGATACGAATTAACTAATTAAAGGTAGAAATTTATCACTTACGAATGAGCAATTTTAGTGTCTAGGAAGTTTTATTAGTCCTAATAACATATCCATTCTAAATTCTCTAAATCTTAAGGTTTATAATAAGGGATGTACTTATCTAAACATAAACTTATCTTCTTTATTAATTATTTTGGTTTTGATATTCTTGACTATTCTATTAATTAGGTTTTATTTTATATTTTTTGATTTATATCCATTATAGTCCTCTATTATTAATTCCTTTAAATATATTTAGTAGTTTTTAGATTTTTTAGATTCATTATACTTCCTCAAGGGATTGGCATTTACTTATCATTTTATTACTTACTAATGATAGGTGTATTTGCCTTGTTTGTGTGTAATAGATTAGTAATATGGAAAACTTAAGTTGTGGATAACTCACCCATTATATATCCTATTACAATAAACTACAAGAAATTGCACCTATCATTTTATATTGGTATAGTAACAAGTATCGTTTTCATGATAAATTAGTGAGTGTTACGTCTGAATCTTTTAGTATGATATATTCAGTAATTAAATGGTGACATCAATTTAATTTAACCTTTAACTTACAATAAAATAAATCAAACTTCCTTTAGAAGCAAAGCTAGCAAGTAATCAAGGATATGTAGCTAGCATTAAACTGTAACTTTGGTTCAACTATTTAGATATTTGTAACTTAGACTAAAAAAGTTTCCTAAGTTAAAGAATTTTAACCTTTCAATGCGTAACCACCTATCCCTATAATGATCAACTAATATTTCGAAATGATTAAATTGTCTATAAACATGTTAAGATTTGTGACACTTGATAAAAGAATAATCTTATTAGAAGAACATTAACACATGTGTTTTTTAACACCCATTCAATTATCAATATTAGTGTCTAGGTCAATTTATAAATATGTTTTTAAACTTCTACATGAAAATTAAGATATGATTTAATAATTTTCTTTTATCTAACCAACATTAATATTAATAAAGATATTTCATAAGCATATTACTCATTTATAAAATACTAAAATCAATCTATACAAAATAACACTAGGATTCCTTATATTTAGATATAAAAGTACTTAACCTGATATCATCTTTGAAATAAAAAAATAAATCAAAGAAATCAAAACAAAAATGTTATCCTAATGAAGATCTACATCTCTTGATATATCCTACTTCATTGGTACAATTCTAGATCTCTTTCTTTATTAAATAAGAATAAAAGTTTTTCCCCTAAGTTACCTATCTCACCTATAATTACTAACCCTAATTTTAAGACTTGAAAAATAAGAAAAAAAACAGAAAAAACAAATTAAACTAAGATTTTTGTCACTCTTTAAATAACTATTATGTTGCAAACAAAGTCTAGAAAATAGTATATCCTAGTTTAATTTAGCCATTATAGCTAATAACTTCATTTTAGAGAGGAAATGAGAATTGATACATGTATGTCCTAGATCGTGTATCATGTTAAAACTACTTCATTTTATGACATAAGCTTTAGTTTTCCCATGTAGATAACCTTGTCTCTTTACACCTTGATTCTAGAAAAGAGAAAACCTTCGTACATAGTTGTGTGTTAGCTCATATCTACTACACTCACCAACTTTTCTATCCAAAAAATGATAAAGTTATAACATGCCTTTGTTTAGGACTATTTTTGAACCCAAAGATAAAAGAAAATTCTTAGTTTAATTATAAACACTATAATCTTTATCCAATATCACTCCTAAGGAAACATATCTAAAATAACCTAAAAACATCAAATAAAATGAATCAAATGAAAGTAATATTAGATAGAAAACATAGCAAAATACTAAGTATACATTTAGTTTTTTTACTTATCATTAAGAAAATGAATCATTTATAATTATCAAGCTAAATAAGTTTCAATTCTAAGAAGAGTAAACAATCTAATTAAGATAGCTAAGTATGGTCACTATTAGCTTAATAACCTCATTTACTAATTACCTATATCGTAATTTAACACCTTTCTAACCTAACAATATTTTAAATTTCAATTCAAGCTAAATAAATTGTAAGTTACATGTAAAATGAACATAAAATGGGTGAAGAATATAAAAGAATAAGTAACTATTAAATCATATTAAAAATAAACTAATACAAAATAATTTTAAATTTTTTTATAAAACATGAAAAGCTTATTTTAAATTTTATTTTAACCTTTATAGACCATAATTTACACCTTGTCATGAATACCTCTAGTTACTTAGTTAATTAACTTTTTAAAATGGTTAGTAGTAGTTCATATAACTTTGACCTATTGAATATAAACTGAAATTCTTCTTTGCTCTTTTCATATACTGAATACACTAATATATACATAGTCATTTGTCCTATTTTAGGAAACAGTCAGCCTAAATAATGAAAGAGTACAATCAAGCTAAATTAGTAAATTAGAATCTTAGCTATTAATCAAATATTTACAAGCATATCAAATCTCCTAGAAGATCAAATATTATGGTTTTCTAACACTCCCCCTCAAGCTAGAGAATAAATGTTTTCTACTCATAGTTTGTTATTAATGTTCTAAAAGGTTAAATTTTCTAGTCCTTTTATGAGCCTATCTGCCATTTGACCATTCGTAAGCATATAAAGTGTATAGATTAGTCCACCTTCAATCTTTCATCGGTTAAATATCGGTCTGTCTTAACATGTTTTATTATGTCATGTTAAACGAGATTATGTGCAATGCTTATAGCAAACTTGTTGCCACAATACAAATTCATATGTCTATGCCATTTAACATGCAATTATTCTAAAATTCTCTTTATCCATAAGAGTTCAAAAATTCCTTAAGCCGTTGCTTGAAATTTAGATTCTACAGTTGATTTAGATACTACTACACATTTTTTGCTTCTCCAAGTCACTAAGTTTCCTCCAATCAAAGTGTAGTGACTAATTGTTGAGCATTGATCTGATAGTGAACCAACATAATCTGCATCTATGTAGGCTTTTATAGTTAATTATGTTACTCTTATAAACATGCTTCCTTTTTCAGAATTAGCTTCTAGGTATCAAATTACTATATAGGTAGTTTGTAAATGAACTTTCTTAAAATTATGTATAAATTGACTTATCACCCTCACGGTATACATAATATCAGGAAATGTATAAGACAAGTATATTAGTTTTCTAACCAAATTTTAATACCTTCCTTTATCAATCGCTTCGTCATCTCTTGTTTCACTCAATCGATGAATCTTTTGGATTGATGTATCAATAGGCTTACATCTCCTCATTCCTATTTACATCTCCTCATTCTTATCTCTTATAAAAGATCCAAAATATACTTTTGTTAGGAAATTAATATGCTTTCTTTAAACCGATTCACCTTAATTACTAGAAAATATTTGAGTTTCCAAAGCTATTCAATTTCAAATTGTTTCGCAAGTCTAGCCTTAAGTTTTGGAATTTCCTTGTCATCATCAGCCATCAGATTGATATCATCAACTTATACTATTAAAACTATAAGTTTCCCTGCTTCCTAGTGTCTTAAGAAGAGAGTATGATCCCCTTGGATTTGTTTGTATCCAATGCCAAGCATTACTTTTGCAAACTTTCCAAACCAAGCTGATGGTGATTGCTTAAGCCCATAAAGTTCTTTTCTTAACTTACACACTTAGATATTTTTAAAGTATTTCTTAAAACCTAGTAGAGGCTTCATATATACTTCTTCTTCAAGATAACCATGTAAAAAAGCATTTTTGACATCAAATTGCTGTAAACACCAACCAAAATTAGCAGCTAAAGATAAAATAATGTGGGCTATGTTTATCTTAGCTACCAAAGAAAAAGTTTTTTGATAGTCTACTATGTGTTTGAGTGTAACCTTTGGTTTCTAACTTAGCCTTGTACCTCTCTAAGGATCCATCTACTTTAAAATTAAATGCATACACCCACTTACAACCTACTAATTTTTTTCGGATAATAAACAATTTCCTATGTATTATTTTTATTGAGCACTCTCGTTTCCTCATTTATGGAAAGCTTCCAATTCTCATCTCTAGGTGCCTTATTGAAGTTTTGGGGAAAAGGAATTGTATCTAAATTGGTGAGAAAATAGTTGTGTTATGAAAGATTTTATTCAAGAAAACAACTTGAGAATTAAGGTATTGAGTGCAATTCCTAGCTCCTTTTTTAACAACTACAGGAACATCCATATCATCAATCAATAGAGAGGGAAATTTTGACTGTATAATTGACTCCAAATTTAAATCATGAACTTAAAATTGAGTGGAATTGGGCTATTTTCTCTTTGAGTTGACTAGGATAGGTTTTTGTCTCTACTGGTGTATAATTTAGGTTAATTATAATGTGTTAAGAGGCTGCTTACATGGTTAATCATGGGGCAGTGTAGATGGAGAGTTTCAATTTGAGACCAAACAATTTCAGGTTGACCACTAACCTGTAATTAGGGAAACATAGCCCATGTTCTTTATCTTCACTGCCTTTGAAGATGAGAATCTAAATAGAACGTTTTTTCCCTTAAGAAAAGTAACATCCATTCAAATGAAAAATTTATTAGAAGTAGGATGAGAGCATTTATAGCCCTTTTTGTTGAAGAGTAACCAATAAAGATGCATTTTAATGCTCTTAGATTGAGTTTTCCTTAGTTAATTTCATTAATATAAATAAAAACAACATAACCAAAGACTTTTGGGGGTAATTTGGAATCGATTTGTGAATTTAGATAATACTCATGAAATAGACTTATCGGACTCTTAAAATCAATAACTTTTTAGGGCATCTTATTTACCAAGTGGGTTATAGTAAGGATAGATTTACCCCAATAGGATTTGGGAACATTATTTTGAAATAACAATGTTTACATAATTGCTAAGAGATGTCTATTTTTCCTCTCGGCTACCCCATTATGTTATGGTGTGTTAACACAAGATGAACAATGAATAATTCATTCTTTTTGAACTAATCTCTTGCATTATCACTTCGTAATTATTTTACCCTTACTCCAAATTGTTTTTTGATCATTTGGAAAAACCAACTTTGAATTTGTTTTTCATTAAATATACCCAAGTCACTCTTGTAGAATCATCTACAGAGGTAACAAATCACCTTGTACCCGTAATGTTTAGAATCCCAGAAGGATGCCATATATTAGGGTGGATTAGTGAATCTAGTATTACTCAGCAAATAAGAAGAACACTTGTGATTAGCAAGTTCACACACATCATAATGCAAACTACTCATTTCAATATTTTTCAATAACGATGAGAACATGGTTTTAGGCAAACTAAGTGGTGGACGACAAAGATAATATGGTGGAGCCAAATGTCTTCTTTATTGATAGAATAGCTAGATAGATAAGGCTTTCAAAGGAAGCAGTTTTTTTTCTTCCTTAATATCAAGAATATAGAGCCCATTCCGTTAAATTAGCAAGCATAATTGTTTTCCCCAAGTACAGATCCTTTAAAATACAATGTGTGGGATGGAAATCACTTTACAATTTAAGTCAAATGCAATTTATTTTATAGATAAAAGATTAATAACTAATTTTGGAGTGTATAGGACATCTTTTAACATAATTTTTGGAACTAAGGGGAATAGTTGCCTAACGTAAAATAACAGTAAAATTTCGATCTGTAATTTTGATTTTTTTATTGCTAGGACAAAGTTTATATGAGGTAAATGGCTGATGCAAGAAGACCATATAGATGGTAACACCTGAATCTTTGATCTAATTACTATTTTAGATAGGAAATGAGGCACTAAGAGCATAAGAATTAGATGACTTACCTGAATGAGCCAAAGAGAAAGAGCTTTTAGGTTTCTCAATTAATTTCCACATAGATTCCAGTTTTTTATCTCTTCGCTAAAAGTTTGCAAATCATCTTAATTTGTCTATTCACTAGGAAAAACTCCAACATTTCTCATATGCAATTGTCCTCTAAGTTATCTACTGTGATTACTTCCCTTTCCCCCAACATCGAAAGTTTTTCCATAGAGTTTTTAGCAAGTACCCTTGGTGTGATGCACCTTCTTGTAGTAAGTGCACCAACCCCATCTTAGTTAGGTTGCTTCTCCCTTTTATTGGCCTTTGTACTAATAATAGTAGATTGACTCTCAAATTAATATGACATAATGAAAAGCCAAAAACATAATTAAATGAAGAAGAATTGAAAGAAGTTAAGTAACCAGTACCCAAGATTTAGATGAGGGTTTTTAGATTTAAAAGTGTCGCAAAGAGGCTCTAATACCATAAATTGAAATTGAAAGGCTTCTTTACTCTTTTCATATACTGAATACACTAATATATATAGTCATTTGTCCTATTAGGAAACAATCAACCTAAATAAATGAAAGATTACAGTTAACCTAAATTAATAAATCAAAATTGTAGTTATTAATTAGATATTTACAAGCATATCAAAGCTTTTAAAAGATCAAATATTATGATTTTCTATGCTATTACTTAGATCAAAATTATCATAGTATAATGTATTAATGCTCAAATTTATTTATTCATTTGTTCACATCATTTTATAGTGACTATATAATAATAAGCTTATTAAGCTAACTCTAAACTCAAGTTATGCTGTATATATGTGTGTGTATATATAGATATGGTCCCATCCATCAATGCATCATTTTAAACATCATTTAATCTTGTTTGAACTAAACTACTCGTTAATGGTCATAACAATGAACCTATTATAATTAAATTAGAATGTAATGTAAATGACTGATTAGTCACTTTCACTACCTTAATTTTGATTGTTGTATTTCTACTTACTAAGATAAAGGAAATTAGATTGTTTTACTTAAAGGATGTTTCCTATCTAACTAGCTTAAACTAAATTCCTCCCATGCTTAAATTGTATTTTATCCTAAATGGAAAACTATAAAGCAAGCATGTAAAATAAATAAACAATACATAAAAATAGAGAAGGAGTAAAGAAAATAAAGATAGAAAGTTTTTTTTTGGTCAAAGTAATGGATGTTACTATAAGTTGAGTCATAAGAATCATAAAAAATTAAGTACCTTATATAAACAATAAATAACACATAGAAAAATAAAAGAAGATAAATCATTGTATAGGGCACCGTTCTATACCGGCCAGTACCATATCGGCCAAAAATCGGAACAGTACCCTACGTTACGGTACTGGCCGTGGGTACCGGCTGATACCAAACTTACAATACCGGGTTGGTACCATAAATCCTCAAAAGTTTGAGGATAAAAATGAAAAAAAATTACTTACTACCCCCCATCCCCCCAGATCTGGCTTCTCTGCCTTCTACTATTCTCTCTTGCTCTCACTCAGCCTCTACTCTCTCCCTTTTCTCACTTCGTCGCTCCTCCGTTGGTCCTCACCTGTTGTCGCCGACTCCCGACGGTTTGCAGCACCCTTTGGTGGTCCTTTGCTACTCCTCCCCCACGCGACGTCTCACCTCGCCCAATCCTCCGCTACTCCTCCACCACGTCGCACCTCGGCCGATCGCACCTCATCTAGATTTATCGTTAGTCAGCCGCTCGACGCCTTCACCTGTCACTGGTCGCGCCTCCACCTATTTCCGGTCACACCTTCCTCTATCGCTGGTCACGCCTCCATCTCCGACGACCACCAACACTACCGAGACTCATCTGAGACCGAGACCCAATATTGTCAATATTTCTGATAATTGTTGGGTGGGTTTTTTTTATCAATTTGTGGTATAATATTTCTATTGATTAACTGTGACTTTGTGTCTATGTTGTGACTTGTGAGTTGTGAATGAGGAATGAAATTGATGAGATTATGAAGGATTTTAAGTTGTTTGTAATTGAGATGGTTTGAAGTTGGTGACGATGTGATGAAGCTTGTGTTTGAGAATTGAGTTGAGACTGACTTTCGGTAAATTGTTTGTGTCGGAGGAAGTTGGTTAATGGTTAAAAAAATTGTGAAATTTGTGGTTGGTTATTGGTTCGGTTGGAACTTGGATTATGGTTTTGCATTGGTAATGAAAAATTGAAAAC
>JAOSBN010117621.1:0-36154 GCA_027563595.1 Erythroxylum suave | reverse complement strand
CTGCGCCCATTTTCAAGAGGATTTTATCAATTTGATTACTATATTAGTTTTTGTCAATTGCATAATTCCCAAAAATCTAAAATATTCTTTTATACTTTTTCTCCAATTTTAATTACTTTTACCAGTTCTTTCAATGACACAAACCCCCATTTTATCAACTTTGATTGCAATTTTTGGTAATTAGGCTAGCTCAGACCTTTTTCACTAGGTTCCAATTAAGTGAGACGACCCGAGGTTGCATCCTGTATTACAATCTTTGGAATTATTATTTTTGACCGGTTTCCAAGGATCGATCATAAGGTCGAATCGACAAAGCCGTGATCAATGAGAGAAAAGTATATTGAAGATTAAAATAATTCCATCCATTCAAAAGATGATAACTTTTTGTCATATATTAAAAATGCTTCTGTGAATCACGTTTGTCATGTGAGCAATATTTCATTACAAAATACTCCTGAAGGATTTACTTATCTATAAGTTGATAGTCACCAATGAATTCCTTATGAATTATTCCAAGAAAAGCTCTGGCTGTAGTGACTTGGATATACTAAAGTCTTCGATAGTCTTTAATACTTTGCCACTATGCTCATAAAGCACCAGTGAAACAAGAAGTGAACTCAGACAAAATATCCTGTAACGCATTATTTGGTTGAGTCATTTGAAGATCTATCCATGCACCAAATTCATGTGAGCAATCTCTCCATTTTTTTGGGGGAAGATCAAAAGTAAACCAAGGTCCTGAAGTAGGCTTAGTCTATGTAGTTGGTTGAGCTGGTGTTGCTTGTGGTGTTGGTTTAGGTCTGAAAGTACTTGTAGATTCTGCTTCACTTGTCTTTGGTTCAGCTTTAGTAGGTTCAGGCATAATCATCAGAACTTGTTCTAATTTTGATAAATCAACTAGCTAGACTGAGGAATTAGAAGATCATTCAGAGATATGTTCAGATGATGAATCAAAAATTATTGCAGGGACTTTAAAAGTTAGGACAGAGGCATCAAAATAAGCTTCTGAATTATATGATTAGGTAGAGGAATCTTTTGTAGCAAGGTAGGTGCAAGAGTTGCTATGAACTATGTTAGAGGCATTTTATCTTTCCCAGTAGAGGTGGAAGGTTAAGACTTTAGTGGAGAAGTGGGAGGAGTATGAATTTGTAACGATTTACCCCACTGGTTAACTGGTTCAGGTTTAGTATATAAAGGTGATGGCTTAGGAACTTTTTTGGACTTTATCTTGGACTTTGATCTTTTAGGTTTTTCCTGAGCTACCTGAGGATGAATATGATGTCTGATCAAAGGATAGTTGAACTTGAGACCTTTGAATAGTCAGCTTCTTCTGGGTATGTCTGATATAGGGTAGGAGAGTATACTAACTATATATTTGGAAATACTGAAGGAGATGGCCATCTATAGTCTTAGACTATGTAGAATACATATCAACTTCCATGTGTTGCACAATTCCTTGTATCTTCCTAAGTTCTCTAGTTTTGATATTGAAGTCAAGTTTAAAATATTATGTAGCAATGTTGGATCTATTTAGAGATGACATCAACCTTTTGTTGAGTAGCATAATTCCATCTAATTTGGAATCAATTCTTTAAAGGACTTTGATTTGTGCTACTATATTTGATGTTTGCCAATTAAGAACTTCATTAGAAGGATTTGAGATAAGTGTTCCTTGTGAAGTGATTCTTGTGGCTTAAATATAAGGGCTAAAAATAACCCTAGTTGTTTTATCTATACTCCTATATAGAGAAGGAAACTCTTCTTCATATGATTTAACCATCATACAAGGTATACAAATAGGAGTAATGATATGAATTACCAATTTAGGCTAACAGGTAGAAGATTTTAACATTTCACGAAAGGATTTAGGTCTGAATTTTTCTGTGGGTAGACCACTAGATTTGCTAGAATCATCGGGATCTGAATCATCCTTGTGTGGATGATACTATTAAGAAGGCATACAACAGATAGATCTTCGTTGGACCTTGCATAAATGGACTTCACCATTCCATCTTTTAATGTCTTTAGAATTAGAGGAGTGGTTGCATGAAAAGAGTGTCGATGAGGTGTTTAGAAAACCTTCTAGTAATTGGTGATCCATTCAGTAGGGATCAAATTTTTAAGCTTCACAGCTGGTAATTGTTTCGGGATTTGGATGATAGTAGTCTGATCATTAAAACTATCAGTAACCATATAAAGGGCATCCAAAGTAGAATTTGGAAAGTCGAGGTCCAAAGTATGATTTTACAGATGACAGATCATCTGGTGATGTAAGGTAGCCATAATGGCCATATGATCTTGATCTGCTCTGGTGACCTGAATATGAACTTGCAACCATTCAGACAAAGTGGGATCATCTAATCTGATGTTGAAATCAGGTGCTATTGTTATAATGAAACTTTCTTTGTTGAAAGTAGTCAGCAAGGTACCAATTAAAGCATTTTGGTACGTTGTATAGGTAGTTTTTACAAGAGATATCCTGGTTGTAGCAGGTATTCCCTTTCTTCCATGAAGTGTGAGAATAAGGCGTATAACTCCTACATATAGATATATATGGTTGTGTTCTCTCTAGGGAGAGATCAAATCCTTTGGTATCTCAAGATTTACGTATTGTTCTATTGTAGTTGATCTAAGACCACACTATTCCAATCTAGAACTCTAGATTATTTCTTTGATTTTTGGTCTAGATGTAGACAAAATAGTACATATACTTCTTGTCCAAGAACAATCACGAGAATAGATACTGTAAGGACTCAACAAAGGTAAAGAAGACTCACAAACACGATTTTCTACAGGAACACGAGTAATTTCAAATAGATTTTCAATATGATTAGACAAAACACATTTAACACTAGAAGGTAGAATAGACATAGACAAAGTTACAGAAAAATGAAAAGGATCATTTGGTAGTGTTTCCATAACTGTTGGGCTCTCTCCTTACTCACTCTTATTAAGAGAAAATGTCACCACTGGCTAAGACACGAAAGATGGCGATGATACCGACCTAGGGACCCCACAGTGCACACAGGAAAAGTACGACAACCAACTGGCTAAAACAACACCTTTAAGCAATGTATCCTTCAGAATTATCAAAGTCAACTAACCAAAGTCGGATTATAGACTACTGTAGTCCTTCGGAATTATAAAAAAAGTCCTTATAATTTAAAGTTGTTCAGAAAAACTCCTTAGAGTTAACTTTCATTAAATAAAGAAAAATTCTAATATGTTGAAGTTGATCTATATGAGGTAATGAAAATTAGGTGATTTATACCAAATGTTTAACCCTAGTTAACCCTAACCTGATCATAATGTAAAAATAACTTAGTTATCCATCCCTAATTCTATCTAAACAGCCAAATACCCTAATTCATCTCCTAAAATTTCTAAGTAATTTCCCTGCTGATGAATTGTTGCTTCTCATGTGTTTTTTTTTCTTCATCTCCTCTATTCATCTACATCTCCAATTGCACCTCTTTCTCCTCTTTTCGTCTACTAATGCTTCTCAACTCTACTACACTCCTTATTAGATCAGGTCTAATGCTTTGGGTATACATCTCTAAATTCTTGTTATCAAATGTTAGGCTTTTTAGTTTTAATTTGAACATCTTGATGTTTTTGGGAGTTTTGGAGAACAATTTAGGAGTTATATTTCTTTTTTTTATTTGTTTTAAATTCTTGTGGCTAATGGGACAATGAAATGGATGCCTATGTTTGGTGTTATTTGCATTATAGTAATGAATTCACTTGAATATTATGCTTGTCTAGTATTACGCCAGAATGAGCATTGGTAAATTAGAAAGAGAAATTACTTTGCAAGACAAGGTTTGAGAAAGCAACCTAACTCGTACAAGTAAGGAGGATGTAGATATTAACTTTAGGCATAATTCTAGTATAGTGAAATGTGTTTTTTTTTCCATTTTTTTAGTTCAATGATTTGTTTTCTTAATTAAAAAAATTTGGAAACCACTTAAATTAAGGTCAGGAAAAAAGGAGAAAGGGGAGAAATAATTAGATATATGTGGTTGTGTATATTAAAAGTAATTTTTAGTGAGTAGTTGTTTCTGTTAAACAAATCACAATCCTGTTTTATCTTTTTTTATGATGGAGTTTTTATGGCTTATAAGATCAGTATGCTTGTTTGGGTTTGGGTTACACGTCTATAAGATTATTACAATACAATCATATTATACTTATGAAGTGGCACGCCTTAAAGGCTAAAATTAGATAAATTGTAGTTATCTCAGATATTATACATCTATCAACTTGGGATTAGCTTTGTTATAAGCAAATATTTAATACATTAAATAATTATGTCATATAACATATTTTCTTTGGTGTTTACACATTTATGGCAGACAAAATATGTCTAATTTCAGTTATCTTTAAGGAGGATGACTAAATCATGAATCTAAAAGCCATTAAATCTCTTGGAAGCATGGAAATAAGTGGCATCAAATTTTGTTTAAAATTTCTCAAACTTTGAACCTTTTTCTTTGGGTATTTATGACACTTTATGATGAACACTCGTGTCAATTATGTTTAGAAAAATACTTAGTAGCCTTTAAGTATTACTATCAATTGAAATAAAAATTATTAAAATAATGAAATGGTATTGAAAGGGGTATTATGAATAAATTTATGAATTTTTTTTATAAATTTTTTATCCTTCATCTCTAGATATTGGATATAAGAGTAACCTAACATGAATGCTTTAACTGTTATACTACATTTCACTTTTGTTATTTGATGCTTTCATATTGGCAGGGAATCTACTATTGCTTTTATTGATTGAAAAATCAACTTTTAAATGTTGGTGCTTGGGAGCAATGTTGTGAACTTAAACTTTATGAAAATGAATCTTGAAAAAGCTAGAATTGAAAAAGTTATGAAAGATACATGCAATATTCACCTCACCATCTCATAAGCAACGAGGTTAGCAACCCGAATCAATGTTGATAGCATATGGTAGGATCAAAAAAATTTCCCAACATCATTCAACAAGTATCTTTGCATATTATAATTGCGAGTTATGCAAAGGTTATTAATCTATACATGTCTAACATTGATTAAAATCTAAAGGGATACCACATAAATGAGTGAATCAAATCGGTTAGTAGCGGGATGTACCATCAATTAACTATCTTCCATAAAATCAATTTGTTATATTTTTAGTGATTACTATGTGAAGAGTCTGAAGTGAAATTTATATACTCTATCGAATCCAAATTGCATGCAATCTTTCAACTTCTTTACCATTGCATCATTGAATAGAAATTAAACACGAAGAACATAAAAAGTATTTTAAACAAAAAATGAAGACAAATAAGTAAGCATAAGGCAAGCAATAAATTTGAAAGAGAAAAGGTAGTAACAAAAATGGTAAAGGAAGAACTTAAAGGAACTTTCAAGAACAACAATTAAAGAAAGTAAAAACACATAGGTATTTAAAGCAAACCTTACTCAACAGACTAAAATTAAAGCCCAATATGATATCAGAACGCTTTCACAATTTTAGTATTCAACTTTCAATTAAATAGCAAAAAAATATATTTATAAACACATGAAGAAATTTAAGTTTATCGTCAATACAATAAATATACTTCTTGTTATGTTTTAGAAAAATAATATATTCAAGTCAATCAAATTTGTAAGTGTAATTTCTTTAGATCAACATTTCAATTGTAAGGGTAATATTCAGTCAAACTTCTCAAGAGTAAGGAAAGAAGAGAAATAACAAGCTCATATAAGAAGTAGATTTGAGATAAAATTTTCATATATCTCTATGAAGTACAACTTACAAACTAAGGTTGAAAATTGTATATTAGAATAGCAATAAAATTTGACATTCACAAGGTAATTACAACGATGAAAAGGACTCTATGGTTAGAAAAACTAATAGTTTTGGTTATTTTACCAAAATAATTCTTTTTTTCTTATCAAATAAATCAACAAACATAAGTCAACATCCAAAAAAATCACATGTGCATAAGAGAAAAGATGGAATATATCCAAGAACCAACTAAGACTCAAAACAAAGCTACACAAAACACTAAGTTTAAGGAAGAGCTAATTAAAAAAAAAGAAACATATATAATTAATACAAACATGGGCTTTTAGACACTTCTTACTTTAACATAAAAGAACCACACTAATACATTGAGATGTTTAAGAAGAACCCCTAAAAATGCCTAAGTGTTTAAATTAAAACTACATACTTAACATTTGAAATAGCGATTTGAAGATGTATACCTAAAACAATCGACCAAAGCAATAGTCCCAAACAAACGAGTTTAGTAGAATTGAGAAGCACCAACAAATGAAGAGAGGGGAAAGAGATGTAGACGGAGAGAGTAGATGAAGAAAATAAGTTTAAGATGTAATAGTCCACCGATGGAGAAGTAAGTCAAAATTGAGGGGAAAAATAAGTTTAGGAGGTGAATTAGTGTATTTGGTGGTAAAGGGGGTTGGGGTTGGATAACTTAGGTTATTTTTAGAATAATGTCAGGTTAAAAAATTGGATTGAGTTAAATGTTTGGTCTAAGATGCTTGATTTTTATTGGTGCACTTGGAACGATTTTAACACGTTAGGATATTTTTTTAACAAAAGCCAACACTAGAAGATTTTTCTAAACAAGTTTAAACAATAAATATTTTTTTGAGATTTCAAATAATTGGGGATTTTTTTAAATCAAAGTTTACCTAAGTACATGTGGTATTTTTGTCTTTTACCCAAACATTTAACAAGCACTAACAAGATCAAATGTCCATAGACAATGAGCCTAGAATGGTATATAGTTCTTTTTTTGAAAATAGTGTAATTTAGATATTAAGACTTTTATTAGAATATAAATTGAACCTTAACGATTCTAAAACTTTCAAAATAGACCATAAAAAGTTAAAATATTTAACAGAGTCAAACCTTTTTCGAGTAAGTGCTATATCATCAATAGCATGTTACTTTATCTGTATATTTTAAAATCTAGTGATGAAGTACACTATTACATGTAGTTCACTTTATACCATATGGGCCCTATCAATAAATTAAAAAAATATGTACATTTATTCAAAAAATAAATAATTTTTAAGAAAATCTCGAATACGGCTTGTCATGCCACTAGCCTATACGTGTTAGTGAATTTACTAATAAATTTTTAGAAATATAAAAGATGTCACATTAATAGTGACATAGTATTTAATTTATGAAAATTTAATTTATTAAAAATCTATTTTAAATATTTTGAAAATGTTATATTTAAATTTAAAAGATCTAAAAAGTTAAGATTCGTATTATATTTGATAAAAACCTTTGAAATCATACCTTTGGTCTCTTCAAAAAATGGTTACACTTTTTCTACTTTTTTCATTAGGCATTTAAGAAGTTCTCCTATCCCGAATCAACTTACGTAGAGGCTCTATTTTATGGGCATGCTAATATGATAATTGTATAATAAATAAGATTGAAAAGAAATTGTTACACTTTACGTGCTTGTTTGGTCGAGCTTTTAGAGAGCGAATAAGTATTTTTTTTTACCTCAAAAGCTTTTTTTAAGAAAAATGACTGTTTGAATGTAAAATGACAAAGCACTTTTTTAGTAGATATAGCTTTTTTGGCAGCTAAAATATAACATTTTAAGAAGCTCAAATTTGGAGCTTATCAAAAAAGTACTTTTTCATGTAGATTTTTCAAATAACTTAATGAGCTTATTTTTTAGTCCCCTTTACTCTATGCTTTACACATAATTCCCACAATAGTCACAAACACATCTTCACATTTATTTTGAGATTTATATAATATTATTTAAATTTTTTATATGTTTTAATATTAGTTTTACTTATGTTATAATCTATACAAAAGATTTGGTTAGATATATTTTCATTTATGTTTCATATGGTTTAAAATTATATAATAATTAATATATTGTGCTTTGTATATTTTTTAATACATTTTAAATAATATTTATTTGCATAAATAATTTTATTACAAAATAAAATATAATTAAAATTAAAAGTACTTTTTATTTTTATGTTGCCAAACAGTCTATTGTATGAAGCTATTTCAAAAAGGTCTTTTTTAAATAACAGCCAAACAGTCAATTACCTTCTTAGAAAAGTTCTACTGACAAAAGCTCTACTAATATAAGCTCAACCAATCAGGCACTACATATTATTTCAGTAAGAAAGTAAACCAACCTAAAAGTGACATTCTCTCTGAAAATCAATGGAAAAGAAGAAATAAATAGTAACTAGAACATTTTGTCGGTCATCACAATTGCACATAGGTATGTTACATTGTGCTTTGTTGGGTTCTTGGCCTTCATAAAGTATCCGTCACCTCTCCTTTCATCTCCTCCAAACACCCAGAAAGATACAGAGAATCTTGTTTCACATTTTTGCCTCTAAGGGCAAAATTTTCATTTTCCCATAAAGCTGGACAATTAGTAATTATAATTTTAGGATTTAAATAAATTATCGGTTAAGTTATATATTTGATCTAGATAAAGATAATAAAGTGGCTTAATAAATAATCTAAATTAATGGGTTGAAGTCCAAATGAAAAATGAATCTCTTTTAGTATGAACCTAGTCCATATTGGAGAAGCCCGATATGGAAGTTATATATATATAAGTTAAGGTCCCTTGCAATTGTCATATCAATCATAAGCATAAAGATTCTCTAACCTATTAAGAGAGCTTACATTTTGAAAAAATTGTAGAAAGACCTAGACCACATCCCAGTGATGGATTCCTATGAAGACGACAGAGGATTCGAGGTTGTTTTAGCTTCAGAAAGCTCGTTTGAAGTTGAGGAACCCAAATCAAGTATTTTTTACATTTCTCTGTTTTTCCCTTTCACGTTCGATTTGGGGTATGTAACTCAGGTACTGTTATGTGTTACTCGTGGTATCAGAGCAGGGATGTGATCGGTTGGTTAAAAACGATGATTTTTCAGTTTTTCTCTCCATAAGATTTTCAAAGATTTAATTTCTGTTTCTCAATATTTTCTTGCGTTTTATTGCATGAAAGTAGTATACATGTGTTTAGCCTTAAGAAGCGGGAAGAAAACTAGCCTGAGAGCGCAAGAAAACAATCCGAAACTCATTAGAAATAGCCCTTTTTTGGCGAGGGATCAATCACCACACATGCGCCCGACCGTGAACAATAACAAGGGAGAGGCGATGTGTATAGTACTGATACATGGTCAATTTTGGACCAGACGCGTGTCTGGCATATGTGTTGCATGCATTTGCATCGATGGGAGTGTCTGCGCATGATGCTCGCGTGCGCGACACATACCAGATCCTTCCCTAGTGCGTCAGTGCTGGCACATGTTTGAAACGCAGTTGACACAAGGTTTGCTGACATCATGCTAAAGACAATCATACCGAAGCTACAATGTTTAAAAAAAACCACAAAAATTTCAGATTTTCTACAAGGGTGCCCTGAAGTGTTTTGGGTTAATTTTCGGTTCCAAGAAATTCATGAAGTGATTTTTTCCATTTTTTGGATTTATTACATTAATAATAAATTAAAGTTTAACTCCAAAAAAAGAATTAAGGTGTTCTAAATCAAATTTCGAGAGAATTTTTATGCTTTGGAGATCACATAAGAGAGATACTTCAAGTTTTCATTTTTTCGGTCTCATGTTCAGTGTTTAGGATTGCATAATATTTAATTGGAAAAGGAATAAAGAGATTCTGAAGCCATTTTTGAGTGATTTTTATGCAATGAACTTGCCATAAGGGAGATACATGAGATTCTTGTGTCTCGGGCGATTGGTTTGGTGTTCAGTAATGCACAATGGTCCCTCTATTATGATTTTTCTTTTAAAAAAGTCTCAATTGAAGTTTTCAGAGAATGTCTTCAACACGAGTGTGTGACAATGGGATTGTGCATTCGGGTTTTTACATTTATTAAAGTTACATTATCACATACTATATGCCCATAAAGAATGTGATGATGACATAAAGATGTATCTCTTGTGTTTGTGGACTATTTGAGTACTAATGAGGATGAAGTCACCACAATGGCCTTTCAAGTTAGTATTTTGAATTGTTCTGCTTACAAATTAGGGGATGTCTCTGGTCTCATTTTTAGTTATTCAGACTACAGTTCTTGGCCTTATATGAGATTTTAAGATGTGCATAAAAACATTGGATAGAGGAAATTCGTTGCTTGAATGATCTATTTGCCCATAGGTGGTAGTGTCATGAGAGTTTATGGTTTGTACTCTGATTGCTTTTATATGTGGAGGTCTAGTTACATATATGATTTATTCAGCCTACAGGTATTTCATAATATGTGTGACTGAATTTTCAGTAAAGATAATTTTTAATTGCTTTGAATATCACTGTTATCCTATATTTGTTGATCTAATCTAAGTTATTTTGAAGTCACCTTTTCGATCAATAAAATCAGTGTCACCATTGAAACCCTAACCGGTTTCAATATAAAGAAGTAGAACAGAGGATGTATTGAATGTTATGGAGATACTGAGGTTGATATGGCCATACTGATGGATAGGCCATCTCTACCTACATCCATGAACTTGAAAGCTCATAAAGGAGCCTCTGACACCTAGGATCAATCTAATAGATTATGTCTTATGACTATTAAGAAATCTATACTTGACCACCTGATAAGTGGACTTCTAGACACAGACATTACAGAGTAATTTCTTAGTGATATCTCTCGGAGGTACACAATCTCACCTAGTGTTGAGCCAAGTGCCTTGATTAAACAATTATTCTTCATAAGGTATATGGGAGAATGGGGAGTAAAGCAATACATATCAGGGATGATTCATCTTCAAAGTAGATTGTAGATATTAAACACTTCTCTTCCTAATGTCTTTATAATTCACCAGACTCTGAATACACTCCCTCCAGAGTTTAGTAATCTAGTGATGACATATTATTGGCAAGATGAGGAGTGTGAATTCAATGCTTTGATTGCTTGTTGCGTTGTTGAGCAGGAGAAACTTAAGCTTATTACTCTTACAACCCTCGATGCAGCTAAAGGCAAGACAAAGACAAGGCTCACTAAAATCAAAGATAGAAATACTAATCTTCTCTATATACTGATGTTGGTCAATCTAGTGCTAGTAAAGGTCCTAGGGATATAAAATAACCAGTAGTATAAGGCCTATAAGGAAAGACTGTGACCATCAAGTAACTCCTTGGCTTATCAATTTATGAATCTCATTTGCGATAATCGCATTAAGTATTTGGTGACTATATAGTGGTGTATCTAATTAAGGTGCTTCCACAATGCATGGGTTCATATCTAGGATAAAGTAAAATGTGTAAATGTGCAATTCTAAATGTGTTCTAACATTTGTTGATGATTATTCCCATTATAGTTATGAGTTCTAGCTTAAAGAATGAAGGTTAAGAACCAATTGGGAAAATCCACTTAGAATGTCAGAATTGACTTTGGAGGTGAATATTCTAGCAAACATGGTGTTTCAGGACTTGAAAAGTTCTGTTTACTAGATATATGGAATTTAAGGGACTTAAAGAAGTCAATGCAGAATAAGACTAATCTACCTAATTATCTAGAAGTGTGAAAACCTAGTCTTACACACAATCGTTTGTGGGGCTGCGCCATCGAGGTAGTATGGTCCTTATAAAGAAAAATTGCATGCTCATTAAGGTCATTGCTATTTAGTAAGATATCTTGAACGCTCTAAAGGCTATAAATCTTACTGTAGGTAAGGAGGGACTAGAATAGTGGAATCACAAACAATTTAGTTTTTGGAATACGATGTCTATGACGATAGTGGGCCCTTTAACCCTTTGGATAATAGGAGGATAGATAATACAGTCATTATGTATCTGTCACTCATACAGTTAGATTCGGTGGATATAGATCTTTGTATCGTGCCTGTACAGGAGCAGGAATCCTTACCTGTACACATAGAGGTTCTTGGGAGTACAAGATCTAATGTAGTCATGAAGATCCACTAAAGTGAGATGACCTATTATCCCATCTGGTATTATAGTCTATTAAGTGAACAGGACTATGATATTAGACATGCTATGAATCCGGTCACATTTACAAAAGCAGTTTCTAATCCCAATGCAAAAATGTGATGGGTTAAAATGACTGATGAGATGCAAATTATGAAGCATAGGAAGGTCTAGGAGCAAGTTGATTTTGTAGTGAAATTGCAAACCCATCTGTTGTAAATAAAGTTTATGACCTAAAGGATTCTAGGATAAAGTTTCACAATTTATGGGCTAGCTCAGTTGCCTAATGGTTCACTCAGGGGGAAATGTTGACTTTAATGTTACTTTTCTCTCATATCCTCGAAGGATACATTTTGAGTGATTAAAGCAATTGTAGCTCATGATGATATAAAATTACATCAGATGGTTGTCAAAATCGCTTTCTTGAATAAAGACCTTTATAAAGTGATCTATAACAAGCTAAAGGATTTTAGAATCCAGATGCATAGCATAGGTAGCCATATGAGCTTCCTCAAGTATCTCCTTCCTCAAATCATCCACTTTAGGCACACAAAGCCTCTGCTTCAACCATAAAATCTTATCCCTCACCTCAAACTCAGAATCCGGATTCATCTTTAACTTTTCCATAAGCTTCACCATATTGGGATCTTTCCTTTGTACTCTTTTAATTCGATCATGTAACATCGACCTAAGTTTCAATGTAGCAATCAAGGCCTCATCGTGTTCCAGATTCAACTCCACATTCAGAGCTCTCAAATGAATCAAATTAGGTAGCCTTGATAATTTAATATGAGCTATACTGGTATTAGGCTTTCTGCTCAAAGCATCAGCCACCACATTTGCTTTCCCCGAGTGGTACGCAATTATTTAGTCATAATCCTTTAGTAAATCAATCCATCTTCTCTGTCTCAAGTTCAACTCCTTTTGACTCAACAAATACCTCAAACTCTTATGGTCTGTATAAATTCTCCACACAAGTAATGTCTTCAACTACAACTAGCTCTAAATCATGTACCAGATAATTGACCTAGTGAGACCTTAATTGTCTCGATGCATAGGTGATCACCTTGTCATGCTGCATCAATGCACATCCCAATCTTTGATGCGACGCATCACTGTACACTATATATCCTTCGGTCACCGATGGAATAGTCAAGACCGGTGCCATAGTCAACCGATGCTTTAGCTCCTCAAAACTTTGTTGACATTCTTCATTCCATATGAATACTACATTCTTCCTCAGAAGTTTTGCTAGAGGGGCTGAGATCAAAGAAACGATAATCCTCTGGTAATATCCGACCAATCCTAGAAAGCTTCGGACTTCAGACACATTCCTTGGAGCTTCCCAATTAATTACTACCTCTATCTTCTTTGGATCCACCTGTTTGCCATCTCCAGTCACTATATGTCACAGAAACACAACTTGAACCAGCCAAAACTCACGTTTACTAAATTTGGAACATAATTGCTTTTCCCTCATAATCTGTAAAATAACTCTCAGATGCTCAGCATGTTCCTTTTTGCTCTTCGAATGCACCAATCCTAGAAAGCTTCGGATTTTAGACACATTCCTTGGAGCTTCCCAATTCATTACTATCTTTATCTTCTTTGGATCCACCTGTATGCCATCTCCAGTCACTATTTATCCCAGAAACATAACTTGATCCAACCAAAACTCACATTTACTAAATTTAGCACACAATTGCTTTTCCCTCATAATCTGTAAAATAACTCTCAGATGCTCAGTATGTTCCTTTCTGCTCTTCGAATATACCAACATATCATCAATGAACATAATCACAAATCGATCCAATTAGGGTTGAAACACCTTATTCATCAAGGCTATGAAAGCTGCCGAGGCGTTAGTTAGCCCAAATGGTATCACTAGAAACTCAAAATGCCCATACCTGCTCTTGAATGCACTTTTAGGTACATCAGCCTCAGCTATCTTCCATTAATAGTACCCTGATCTCAAATCCAATTTAGTGAATACTTGAGCTCCCTGCAGCTGATCAAGTAAATCATCAATTCTAGGCAGCGAGTACTTGTTCTTCACTGTCACCTGATTTAGCTACCTATAGTCAATGTATAACCTCAAAGTCCCATCCTTTTTCTTCACAAACAACGCTGAAGGTCCCTAAGGTAAAACACTGGATCTAATAAAACCTTTTTCCAATAACTCTTGAAGCTGAGTCTTTAACTCCTTCAGTTCCACAGGTGCCATCCTATATGGAGGAATAGATAAAGGAGTAGCACTTGGAATTAAATCAATTGTGAACTCCATTTCCCGATCTAGTAGTAAACCAGGTAGCTCATCAGGAAACACATCCAAGAACTCGCTAACCACGGGAATGTCCTGTACACTCTGCTCAGCTCTAGTATCAATGATGTGGGCCAGATAAGCCTCACATCCTCCCTGCATCATCCTCAGTGCACTTATGAAGGATATCATCCTGGCTGGCACTGCTTGACTAACTCCTCTGAAAACCGCTCTCGGCTGATCAGAGATTCCAGTACTACCTCCTTGGTATAGCAGTTCATGATAACCCTATGAGTAATGAGCCAATTCATACCTAGGATAACATCTATCTCTCTCAATTATAGTATAATCAAGTCTGCCACCAACTCTACCTAATCAATCCTAATCAAGCACCCCTTGCAGACCTCTCCTATGACAGTGGTACTACCTACACGTGTACTCACCTCTAGCCCATATTGTAGCAACTCCCTATCACAATGAAGCCTACATGCCAAATGCGGTGTGATAAAAGAGTGCGGATCTTGGATCTAGCAGTGCAAAAGCCTCAAAATCATAAATGAGAAGTTCACCTACAACCACATCTGGTGAGTCTTGAGCCTCCTGCCTGGTCATAGCATAAACCTGGGCCTAGGACTGTGGTTGACTGCTCCGTACCTCAGTCCTGACAAGAGGACTCCCTGTGCTCACTATACCTCTACGCCCTCTGTCTAGTCCCACTACCTCTACTCTGCTGAATAGTAGCTTCACTCCCCGATCTACCACTCATACCAGACTGAATTCCTGTAACAGCAGGACAATCTCTAATTTGGTAATTGAAAGAGCCGCGTCTAAGACAAGCTCCAACTAGTCTCCAGCACTCACCACCGTGCCTCTTCCCACAGTGCTCACATTGGGGTAACTGACTCTGCACTGTACCTCTTCCACTGCCAGTTTGTGTAAAACCACTCCTCTGTTTGAATCCTAATTGTCTTGATCCGGCTGGTGGTCTGAAAGCTTTGTTCTGGCGCTTTTGCGAGAACCACTTTGAATCTCACTAGACCTCTTCGATCTGGACCCGTGCCTGAGCTCTGCTTGTCCCTCTCTCTCAGTAGCTGTTCAATTCTTATCGAAGCAGCTCTTAAGTCAGTGAAAGTACCCAGATCTGAAAGTGCCAACCTTGTTCTGATCTCTATAGTGAGTTCATTCTCAAACCTCTTAAACTTATCTTCTTTTGTAGGCATCAAAGTAGTAGCATAACCCATCAATTCATTAAACCGGACCTCATACTCAGCCACGGACATCCTACCATGCTTTAAACCCAGAAACTCTTCCATCTTTCTATCCAAATAGATCTTGGGCATGTAGTTCTGCTTGAAGACCCTCAGGAAGTCTTCCCACTTTAGGTTGCAAGGCCTGGTGGCACTGCCTGGAACAATCTTCCACCACTAAAAAGTTGGGCCTTGCATTAAGGACATCACGTAGTCAAACCTCTCATATAGCTCATAGTCTATTTGGTCAAAAACCCTTTCCGTCCTTTCCAACCATCCTTCAGGTTCAGCAGGGTCTGTGCTGCCACAGAAGTCTACAGCTCCCTGCTTTCGTAGCCTATCATACCTCCTCTCCCTTTTGTCGGGAACTTTAGGAGGCATATCCTCAGATTAAGGTACCGAGGACTCTCAATTGGCTCCTATTGATCCTTAGTCAGCTAGTTGATTAATTTAATCACCTAAAGTAGATGACCTATAACAAACAATAATTTTAATCATTTTCTGCACTTCTCACGATATTTTATGCTTAACATTTCTATATGTCCCAACAGATGCCAACCATGCTCTGATACCACCTAAATGTAGCGTCCCCTTGCTGCAGGGTACACACCGGGATGCCCGAAGGTCATTCCGATACATATCCTATGATAAGGGCGAGCTACGTTTGATCACTGCATTAACTTCACATGGCATCATGTCATTACTAATTTATAAAGCATCATAAGAAAATCATAATATTTTAAAACCAACTTTTTCTCTACATTGTATCTTTCAACACTTACTACATGTACATCATCAACCTAGCACAAAAGTACTACATGAAAGAGGAAAATATACAAATTCTATCTAATCTGTCCAAAAATCTTAGTTGACCGACCTTTGAGCCATGACTTCTCTTGCCAAATCGCAATCTACATGGCTGGTAGAGCCTCTTAGTCGCTAGAGTCGTCTCTCGGTCCTGAAAAGACAACATTGCAATTTTAATGAGTTTTGCGAACTCAATAAGGTAACCATCATCGATGGTTCACTCAATTCATGCAACACATCATTTCATATAACATATATTCACATTTTCACATAATTGATTTCATATCACATTTTCACTTAAGCAGGCAAATTGCATTTCAATCAATTAAGGATACTTAAGAAAATGCATATGGAATGCTCACGAGACTCTTTTTCAATTATTAAGTTGTTGTAATCGAGTGCCTAAACTATCCCGTATCCATTTTTGGATACCGGGATTATTGAAAAATGTCTTATACAGGGCTCATTAAACGTTAAGCCTGGGGCTTCGAATCATTTTTGAGCTCGAGGCTCTTTTTTACTCTTTGAGCTTTAAGCTCTAATCGGTAGCTACTTTGGTCACAACTACCATTATGTTTCATCCATTCATGAAATGAAATGCATCAATCACATTTGCATGATCCCATTCAATCACAATCCCATATCATCGGACCTTAGTCCGACATTCAACATTAAGTTGAGAATCACATTTTCACTTACATGCAAATGCTCATTCAAAACACATTTATCATCAAATTTTGTACACTTAGTTCATCTCATTCACATACAAATAACACTTCAATATCTCAACTAAGCATCACAATCATCAGACCTCCTTTCTGGAAACCAACACAATCAATCACATTCATTTAATCATTTCAAAATAGAAATTTAAACAAACAAATAATTAAGTGAGACCGTCTAGGTTACTCACAACTTGCTCCTGAAGCTAATGTCTTGAAGTTCCGGCAACGTCTAGAGGTTAACGTTCTAGTTGCTCCTCTATATCAAACACCATACACATATATCACAATTTGCAAAATTATGAGTGTTTAATAATACACATGTATGAAATGAATTATGTACAATGCATGTTCATGACAACCTTGGGTATCTTTCCATCAATTTCATCACAAAATTATTTTCATATCAAAACTCTTTTAAGTGCAATTTACATTTAGGTTTATGCCTCACTAAAACCATTAAAATATCAATTCATTTCTTATTGGCTCACTTCAGATTTTTCCAAGTCACAGTTTCAGGTCTACTGTTCACATTCAATTAGAAAGCCAAACTGATGTAATTTCGGCATACTCTCTTCTAGAAAAATCTTCCTCTATGTCTTATCTTTCCATTGACACCAAAATCACTCAATTTGGTTCAGTAATTTTGAAGATATACTTCCAACATTATTGGGTTGTTCACAACCAAAAATAGTGTACTACATATAACTTACATCCAGAAATTCAATATCATAGAGAAAGAATCAAAATCCGACTTCTTAAGACAATTTGTAAGAATATATCTCTAGTTTACTAAAAATTATAAAGAGTCTCATTTGGAATCCTATGGATTCAGATATAATCAAAATACCGAAAGGTGTTCAGGAAGAAAATCCTATTTCACTGTTCCAACAGATTTCACAATTTGATTTGATCAATATTTCTCAATTCAATTCAGAATGCTACAAAAGTTTATGGAGGAATAGAACAGGGTGTTAGGAATCTATTGGTCTAAGAATCAGATCATTTGAAGATCTAGAGAAGAAGTCATAGTAAAAAGAAGGAAAGTTGTTCAGGGTGAGTCAACCCTTTGGTCAAACCAGTAAAGTCAGCATACTCTACTTCATCTTCTCCACTGACATCTCAACTTCAAACCTCCATAACTTTCGATCCAAAACTAAAAAATTTATAAAATTTATATCAATGGAAAGCTTAAAGAAAGATATACAACTTCCATTAAAGTCGACTTTGTCAAAAACTCTCTATATTAGTACAGAAAACTCATGGAAGTTTTAGATCAAATTTTTAACTCTTTACTTACAACATGCAATTCCTCATGCTTAATCTATCATTTCTAGTTCAATGATCATCAATTATCCATTATTCTAACCCCGTTTCTACTCAACATCATCCATAAACAAATTATAGCCCATGATTGATCATAAACACTAATAACAGAACATACACATATATGTGCATTCATAATCCATTTTCTGCACTTTTTCCTACACCCAACACTGAACTTCAAGTCAAAATTGGAAACTTTTAAAGACAGAATTTGAAATCGTTGTCTTCATACAAAATGTAGCCCTATATTGCTAGTATAATCCAAACTAAGAATCATCTCAATTGAATAAACATGGTATAAGTTATGGCTAAATTACAGAAGCATATTCAGTGAAATTGATACAGCTAACATATTCCAGCCACTTTAAACACCATTATCTTTTATCTCTAAACTTTCATCCTAGTTCTTCTCTTTTCAAGACACTATACTTTCCTTCTTTTTAACTTCCATACCCAATCTAATCCATTCCTAAAACAACCAATGATCCACGTTTTTATCCATAAAAAACAGAACATAACAATATCCATTCATCATTCAATTTTTTCTACACTTCTTTCTACGTTCATTAAGGATTCATTCAGACTCTAAAACATCTCTAAATCAATTTATGAATCATTAGTCATCATCCATGTAAAAGCAAGACATGAATCTACCACATTCCTCATTCACGTTTTTAGCATGTGTCCATCTTCATTTTATGATCATTTAGCACTTAAATATCATCATAACATGTTTCATTCAACAATTAAAGAAGAGTGATGCTTGTACTTACTTGATTTAGCTTCAAATCTTGAAAAACAACACTTAGCCCTAGCTCCCTAGCTTCATATGATCTTCACAGTGGTTAGAAGGATTTAAGTTTTTCTTGGCTCTAATGAAAGCTCTTCTCTTCCTCGACCTTTTTCTTTTCTTGAACCACTTCAAAATCTCTCTCAAAAGCTAAGAAATGAGGAAACCTAGCTCAAACTGTCTTCTTTTCTCTCAAACCACCGAAACTCTCTTCTCCTCTCTTCTATTTTCTTTTTTTTCTCTCTTCTCAATTCATATTTACTTTTTTTCTTCCAGTTATACCCTTAATGAATATAAAATACCCATTTTGCCCTTCCTTATATGCCTTGTATCTTTTATCCTTAAGTGATCTCCTAAAAATGTCCTTCATGACATTTTACTACCTTAACACTTTAATTCAATGAACATAAGTCATAAAATCTTTCTAACATTAACATAATAATCAACTCCACAAAATCACATTCACAATTCAATTATAAATCAATTATACCCGGAATGTCTATGAACGCACGCACAATTAGTTTCATATGAAAAAAGTTTAATATTCATGAATATCAGTGAAAAACTGAAAGGGGTTAATTATTTCGCAAACTTTCCACAAAATTATTTGGCACCAAAAAGATAAAAACAAGCAAAATAGAAATAATAAAGAAAAATCAAAAGGTTGGTAATGTAGTTCGGCACTCCTTGCCTACGTCTATAGGGCTCTCACCCAGATTAATTACTTTCACCGAAGTACAACAGAATTACTCAAGGCTTTACTGCACTGACATCACTCAACCCTTGACACTATCACTTAACTTCACTTCCCGTGAAATATTTTCATACCTAATAATACGGCCGCCTTATATTAACCTCAACAGAGGATTTTCTCAACAGTATTTGATAATAAAGATAAGAAATAAAGAACTCACGTGATTAATGAACTAAGAACAAAATAATAATACACTTGAGAAAAAGAAGACAACTTCTCGAAAGGTTAAGCTCCATTGAATTGAATCTGGAAATCATCGCAACAATAATAGAAAAGCAGTCCACCCAAGAACCACTTCACAAAGCTGAATGTGCAGCTTAAGCAACACCCATAAAATTACGCACACCATACACTTCAACTGTTCACGTAATTTAATCTTCAAAGACGTCTTTTGCTTTGCCCAAGAAGATTTTCTCTTAAACATAAAATATGCACCTTACCTTTATCTTCTTTCCCAAAACAAATCGCGTAAGCTCTTTAATTAATGCCCACTTCACCTTTTTATAAAAGCCAACCAAATCCACCTTTACGCCTACTACAACCTCGATAAAGCCAACACCTAGTGATGTAAAGAAGCAGCACGCTTGAAGTGGCTTAGAAGCAGTGCACAGAGAAGCAACACGCACTGTTTTTCTCACATAGCCTAGGAGCACATCCACGATGCAGTATATATCTATTTTCCATTGCAATTAACTCATGCCCACATAGCCAAATGCTAGTTGCAGATTAAAGAATATATGACAGACTTCTAAAGGTTAGAATCAACTCCGCATCAACTGCTTCTTTTAGTTTTCGTGGCCGCACCCACTCACGCAAGATTCATCATATATCTGATTCCCTTGGCCCAAAAACAACGCACACGTATCACATATATTCCACTTATGTTATATCACGGCCACCGCATATCTTTAATTTCAACCCACTGCATGTGTTTTATTTCCAGACTCCTACGCAAGATAAACTTCTTTTATGAGATTTTCTTCAGCTGTAGATAGAGACATGTACTTCAAACACACAATAACCATATCCCTTTGTTTTCTTCTCTATCTAAAATCCACAAAATTCATGCAAAGCATTATTCAATTACCAACATGATAATAGACTTCAATCCATATTATAATTCCAATTATTTTATATGTCAAATTTAAAATACCAAAACTAAATAAGAGATATATAAAATATATCCAAAACTAAATAAGGGATACATAAAATATATCCTAGCAATCTCCCCCTTTTTGGAATTGTTTATCACAAATCCCTAAATAACATAATTGGACATATAAGTATCAAATGTACAATCCATATGACGAATACTCCCCCTTAATCAAACATTAAATTCCAAAGAACATCAAGTTATCCAATCATCCAAATTTCTCCCCCTTAGGATAAAGGATGCGAAGAAGAAAGATGAATAGTCTCACATATACCTTGAAATCTCCCCCTGAATGGAACATTCACCATAAACAATCTAATGTCTCCTCCTTGGGACAGAATAGTATCAAAATGCGTAGTCATAATAATTAACTATAGATGTAGCAGAAGAATCATAGGCACGCCAATGTGACAATTTACCATTATTCAAAAGATTGAGATATATGCCTAAAAGAGAGAGATACCCGAGAGAGATCCATACTGATGAGAGAGCTGAAGAGTCTTCAGTAGAGCTAAAAGGAAGTCACAAAACAAACTACTAAAAAGATGAGACGACTATAGCAGCATAAAACTAAAGAACAAAAAAAACCTTTTTTGTTTCCTTTTTTTGTTTTTAACAATAAAAAATACTTCAAAAATGTAAAGCACACGGTCCCTGTGTCCCTCGAAGAATCTCAAAATTAGTGTTTTTCTTTGGCTCGAATGAAGTTGTATAACACAAGTAGCCTGCAAGTCCTTGATAATCAACCCTTTTTCTTTCTTTTGTTTTTCTTATTTCGCTCATACCACCAATAACATTTTCTGCTGGATGATTTCTTCGGATTTGAGATGAAGAACATCTGTTCAAATTGGCTGCCATTGTTTTGGTTGGTTCATCATCCAATGTAACTGAAAATTCTTTAGTTCGTGTAGTTACTTCCTCAGCAGTAACTAACTGCAAATCAGTTTTTGCAGTTACTTCCTTAGCAGTAACTAACTGGAAATCTGGACATTTTCTTGTTTTTCCTTCACTACGTTTTTGTACTTGTACTTGACCCTTTCTAATCCAAGCTTGCTTTGATACCATGGAATGCTGTTGGAAATTTAATGGAGAGTGTCTAGATTTTCGGTTTTGACCCCTTTGAAACATCATTTATAGTAATCGATAATATCTTGGCCTTATATGTCCAATGATTCCACAAAAATGACACGTGGGTATAAATCTTCGATTCTTTCTCAATGTTTTTTCTTCTTGGACATATTTGCATATGTCATCTTTCTTCCCATTCACCTTAGAGCACTCTCCCATATAACCAAGGCCTTGAAGATCTCCTTTCACTTTGTCGATTTCTATTATTATTTTTAAATTTTTCTATGCCACCATTCAACATTCTCAAACCTTTTTCAGTACTTACTAATCTCATTCTAGCATCACCAAGCTCATCTAATGCCAATTTCAATTTCTCTTCTAACCCTTGGATAGTATTCTTTATGGAGAGATTTTCTTCCTTCAATCTTTCATTCTTTTTGCATGTATTCACCCATTTTTCATGCATAGCTTTGTAAGTCTCGTAACTATTCTCCTTTCTATCATGTAGGCCACTTTCATCATTGTTATAATTTGATATTGGGTCTTGAGTTGAGTTGTTTGCAATTTTTTCGGGAATTTTTCGTTTTTGCCCCTTTTACGTCTTCAGTTACTTATTTCTTAGTTACTGTTAGTCAAGTAACTGGACTTTTGCTGTGCAAAGCAACTACCGCATTACTATTAGCTATTTCTTCTTCACTACCATATTTACTCTCAGATTTGTTCTCACTCCAAGTGCTCGTATAAGATTTCCCTTTTCTCTTCTTCAGGATGTTAGCACACTCCGCTTGAATGTGTCTGAAGCCTTGGCACTTATGGCTTTGAATTGTTTTTAACTTACTTCTCCCTTTTGAGTTTTGGTTTGTTTGAAGTTTTTGTTTGATGAGCTCCTGACATTTTTCCTAAACTCGGCTTTGTCTTTTTTCACTCTCTTCAGCCACTTACTGAACTTTCGTGTTAACAACTCCATATCCTCATTCTTGCTGGATTCATCTTCTATATCATTCATACCTTTTTCAATTTCATCTTGTAGTGTCAATTCGTTGCTCCTTTCTAGTTTACCCCTTAACAAATTCATCTCAAAATTAGTCATGTTTGTGAAACTAAGATTTGCACCAACTTACTAACAAGTTCTGAAACGGTGACCTTGCTCTAATACCAATTGAAAAAACGAAGGGGGTTAATTATTTTGCAAGCTTTCCACAAACTTATTTTGCACCAACAAAATAAAAACAAGCAAAATCGAAATAATAAAGAAACACCAAAAATTTGGTAATGCAGTTCGGCACGCCTTACCTACGTCCACGGGGACCTCACCCAGATTAATTACTTTCACCGAAGTACAATAGAATTACTCAAGGCTTTACTGCGCCAACACCACTCAACCTTTGACACTATCACTCAACCTCACTTCCTATGAAAGATTTTCACACCCAATAGTACGACCGCCTCGTACTAACCTCAATAGAGGATTTTCTCAATCAACCCAATAGTATGACTGCCTTGTACTAACCTCAACAGAGGATTTTCTCAATAATATTTGATAATAAAGATAAGAAATAAAGAACTCAAGTGATCAATCAACTAAGAACAAAATAATAATACACTTGAGAAAAAGAAGACAACTTCTCGAAAGGTTAAGCTCCATTGAATTGAATCTGGAAATTGTCGCAATAATAATAGAAAAGCAGTCCACCCAAGAACCACTTTGCAAAGCTGAATGTGCAGCTTAAGCAACACCCATAAAATTACGAACACCATACACTTCAGCTGTTCACGTAATTTAATCTTCAAAGACGTCTTTTTCTTTGCCCGAGAAGATTTTCTCTTAAACATAAAATATGCACCTTACCTTTATCTTCTTTCCTAAAACAAATCACGTAAGCTCTTTAATTAATGCCCACTTCACCTTTTTATAAAAGCCAACCAAATCAACCTTTACGCCTACTACAACCTTAATAAAGCCAACACCTAGTGAAGCAAAGAAGCAGCACGCATGAAGAAGCTTAGAAGCAGTGCACAAAGAAGTAGCACACATGGTTTTTCTCACATGGCCCAGGAGCACATCCATAGTGCAGTACATATCTATTTTCCAATGCAATTAACTCATGCCCACATAGCCAAACGCCAGTTGTAGATTAAAGAATATATGATAGACTTCTAAAGGCTGGAATCAACTTTGCATCAACTGCTTCTTTTAGTTTTCATGGCCACACCCACTCACGTAAGATTCATCATATATCTAATTCCCTTGGCCCAAAAACAATGTACACGTATCACACATATTCCACTTATACTATATTACGACCATTGCATATCTTTAATTTCAACCCACTGCATGTGTTTTATTTCCAGACTCCCACGGAAGATAAACTTCTTCTGCGAGATTTTCTTTAGCTGTAGATAGAGACATGTACTTCAAATACACAACAACCACATCCCTTTGTTTTCTTCTCTATCTGAAATCCACAAAATCCATGCAAAGAATTATTCAATTACCAACATGATAATAGACTTCAATCCATATGATAATTCCAATTATCATATATGTACAACTTAAAATCCCAAAACTAAATAAGAGATATATAAAATATATCCAAAAATAAATAAGGGATATATAAAATATATCCTAACAATGAGCATATAATATATTGCATGAGCATAAAAATTACATTTCTAAGCTCTCATTGATCACTCGTATTTACTATTCTAGCCTCCCCATAGGTAATGAGATGTTACAAATGTGGGTTCAGGGCTTTCAGATTAAAAAAAAAGGGGAGATTGCATTCATTGCTTCAGGATGCTGTTGTTATCCTTTCTCCTAAGTTGATCAGGTGTAGTTTCGCGTGGTTGATTGACTAGTACTTTGTACAAAAGAAACATGTTTTGATTGAAATATTACTAGAGAAAGCAAAAATATTTGTTTAGCTAGGGATAGCCAGATCTTGCTTTTGCTCTTCTCTAGTGGGAAAGATTGATTATTTGCTTGCCTTTCCTTGAATTTTCTTCTTTGTTATCAACCAACAGTACTTTTACACAAGTCTTACTAAAGGAGAATTTATTGTTTTACAGTTCTAGCTCTGGAATATTTGCATTCTTTGAATATTATTCATAAAGACCTAAAGCCAGGCAACTTGTTGATCAGTCAACATGGTTATATCAAGGTTGACATTTGGCAAATATTTTCTAACAAGCGGAAAGATCAATCTTTCTCTCATAAGAATTGAACATGAAGTTATTTTCCTTTGGCGTGTGGACCATCTTTTGGAACAAGAAAGAAAATAGAAAAATGTTAATATTGCTGGGCACTTTTTAAGATCCTCTAATCCATTCTGATACAGTTGATAGATTTTGGGCTGTCAAAGGTTGGTCTCATCAAGAGTACAGATGACTTATCTGGGCCACCACTCGGTAGTTCTGGTTTTCTTGCTGATGATGAACCAAAAAGTCAATCTTTATCGAGGAAAGAACAACGTCAAAAGCATGAAGTTGTAGGCACTCCTGATTATTTGGCACCTGAGATACTTCTGGGCATGGGACATGGTTAGTAGTTATTATCTTAATAAAGTTGATTAAGGCTTTTGTTTATTAGCATTTGATCGTTAATTCTAGTTACCTCCTTGAAGGTGTAACTACTGATTGGTGGTCTGTGGGCATCATTTTGTTTGAGCTGCTTGTTGGTATTCCTCCATTAAATGCAGAAACTCTACAGGTAGGGCCAGTTATCCCTTGTTGCACCATAGACCATTCATCAATGTACCCTTATTTAGTTAGTGAAACTTTTCTTAATTCCTTGGCCACATGTTCTGTTTTACGTTTCAAAAACTAGAATTTGTTACTATAGAAAATACATACAAATGTTAATTCTAGTCATTTCAAACTTGTATCCTATACTATGACATGCTTGTATCCAATACTACAATTGGTATCATTCTAGTGGCCCCTATTTATTGCAGCAAATATTTGACAATATAATGAACAGAGACATACCTTGGCCCAAGGTCCCAGATGAGATAAGCTATAAAGCTTATGATTTGATAAATAAGTAAGATTCATACATGCTTTCTAGAACTCATTGTTGATATGATGCTGTTCAAGTGATTGATATCCCTTCAAATGCTTAACCTGTAAATTTTCATATTGACAATTAGGCAACAGGAACCACTGAGGTAGTCTTGAAAACCATCGTTACTGCTTGCATAAGTAGGCAGTTAATTGAGACTAATTAGGTACATTTTCTGATAGGTGAAGCAACACCCTTTCTTTAGGGACATTAACTGGGATACGCTAGCAAGGCAAAAGATTGTTTGGGCTCAAATACCCTGTTCTTTGTCTACAAATTATCACCATATCTAGAACACTAAACTTCCTTTTGGTCACAGGCTATGTTCATACCATCAATAGAAACGTATGACACAAGTTACTTTAGGAGCTGGTATATTTGGAATCTAGAAGAAGAAAAGGTTAATGGAGCCAGCGATTTTGATGAATTGACTGACATATACAGTAGTAGCGGCTTATTCAGTTATACGCAAGATGAAGGCGTATGTAAAAAACTCAGTTTTCATAATTTGTCTATATCTTCACATTTGTCTTTATATCAACAATTCTTAGTCACAGTTATCAAAATTGCTATCGATACTTTCTGATTACAAAGTAACCAATGAATCTTATGGCTTGCATCCCATCTGAATTGACAAAGATCAGTACTCCAATACTACTTTGCTTCTTGTTTAAGAACAATCTCTTTACTGCAATCAACTCGTCTTTAATTCAAACTAACAACTGCCTTATGTAGGGAGATGAATGTGGTAGCTTAGTTGACTTTGGCGTCCAGCTCTTGTTGTGAAGTATTCATTTACTAATTTCTTGTATAAGGTGAGACTTTCAACTCTTACAATTGTTTAAGGATTTTTAGTTCCCAACTGGGAAGGTTTTCAAGATCATCTCCTGGAACTACATACTAATACTCAATCATGGGCCTGAATTTATGCGTGCATGATATATCTAGTAAGCTTTAGTAAAGGTAAAAGATGCAAACTTTTTATATGATTTTTCGAACTCTTGGTCTCCGTATAATTATTTTAACAAAATTCAATATTAAAGTTGGATCAAAGTAGTCCTAAAGATTCTGTCGTATATTTAACAGTTGTTCACATAATAGTTTATGTCAAAATAACTCAATAACAACCCAATAAAAGTGTTACTAAAATGTATTCTTTTTATAATTTAGAAAAATAATAATACTTTAACATAAAGAGTTTCAGATCTTTTACCTATCTTGAATAATCATAGCTAAATCTCTATATTGTCTTTTGTTTAAAAATTTATTTCTTGTATTTGCAGAACTTGTCTCAGCTAGCTTCTATCAATTATGATATGGTTGTCAAGAATGCCAGAGAAGCAACAGATGCCTCCGGAACTTCTATTCCCTGAAAAAGAACTGAGGCGTGGATGATGTCTACGCACACCTAAGGAAGTTAGTCTTATGTTGATGCTTGGGTGGGATGAGTTTCATAAGAACCCTTGGAGCTGCATCTGTGAAGATTCGGAAGCAAATGCCAAGGGAGGTGGGGCTACAAATCCTGAAAATCAAATAGCTGAAGAGTACAATAATAGTGAAGAGAATAACGAGATGGGCGAGAATGTAAATGAGGCTCAAGGAAAAGTTAAGAGGTATTTTTGTTGCAAAATAATACTATAAAAGTTAGGAGTACCAAAAAAATTTGAACAATAGAAAAAGCACCTGCAACTTTTATGTTCTACACATAATTATGGTCGTTTAGGTTAGATATATGTACTCATATAGATTTATTATACACTTATGATGTACTTTTTATATTAATTATTGTATTATGACATGTTTGCGAATTGCAATTAAATAATAAATTGTTTTCACGTATGAAATTCTTGTGATACATGAATAATTATTAAAATTAATGATATACTAAAAAATTGAAGAATTAAATAAATAAAATATATAAATAATATTGAATAGATATTAAACAAATAAGATTTTATTAAAAATTTATTTTAAAAATAATTGTTAAATTTAAATTATTTTGAAAAAATGAAAAACATAATAATTAAAAGAAAAATGTCACAGAATGCTTTTCGTGACGTTTCCAAAAACGTTGCGGAAAGTAACGTCGTGAAAAGTTCAACCTTTCAGTGGCGTTTTTAAAAGCGTTGCGGAATGTTAATGTTTTCTGTGACGTTTTTTAGAAAACATCGCAGAAACCTTTTGCCTACACCATATTCCGATGTTTTTTGTGACGTTTTTTTAGAACGTCGTAAATGGTATTCTGTGACGTTTTTTGAGAATCTGTGACGTTTTTTAAATGTTGCGAATTGTACTATTTTCTTGTAGTGATAATTAGTAACATTTGGGAGTTCTTCTTTGTATTACTCAATTGCATTCAAAGTTGCAAAGCTTTTGCTTGAGATCTCGTGCCAAGCTATTTTTCCAATGTACTCTATATAGATCTGCAATTATTTCACTTTAAGATCATTCCTTCGCTCATCGATGAAAGCAACCAACTCATTAGTGTCTGATCCTTGGCTTACCAATTGACAAACTCTAGATTCTCAGTGAATTGCAATGAGTTATCATTAGATTTAATGAAAATCATTTTTCAAGAATTGTTTCGTAAGTATCTATCAAATACTCCAACTGATTTCCTCTAATGGTGGTAAGAACTTAATGTTTCCAAATTAGATAGTTCGAATTGTCATGCTTAACGATCGAAGGAAAATTAATGTTGGTAGTTTTGATAAACATATCTAGATATTCATGCAATCTTAGTAATCTTATCTGTATAAGATATGATTTTATTTGATTTGTATGTATCTCATTTGTCTTGGTGTAATCTTCACTATCTTAGTTGTTATTATCATATACGACATATGTGTATAAATACATGTACAAGCTATTCAGAAAATGCAAGCAATACAATACAATTCTACACTAATTGTCTTCTTCTTCTTCTATTCTTTAATGGTATCAGAGCCTATACGTTTTTTTAGCTATGTACACCCATTCAATCTACACAAAACCACACCAAATGAACACATAACCACAAAGCAAGCTTTTTGCACAAACCACCTTTGTTTAGTCATTTCTTCAAACACCTATTCTACATACAACAAATAGCAGAAAACAATATGCATACAATTTTCTCAAACACCTACCCTGCACACCGAATCAACATAAACAAACACAGAACATTTTCTTAAACGCATATCTTGCATATAACACCATTACATCACAAACATTGCTCAATGGCCGACCTCACCTCTCCCTTATTCTACTGGATATAGACCAAGACCGCATGGGCTGTCAGCCCATCAGTATTATAATAACGGGCCAGCTCCTTTTAATCCTTATGTCTCCAAGCCTAGACCCACTCAACCCCATCATAACCAAGCCTTTTATTATAACCAAACCCAATCTTATTTTAGGCCCAATAAACCTTCTCTTCAATGCCAAATTTGTTGGAAATGGGGCCATCCTGCTGCACATTGTTGTTTTCGATATTCTGAATCTCGGAATTGCCCACTTCCGATCTGCACAGACACTAATCATTTGTCTACTACCTTCACTACCCTCAACATCACCAAATCGTCTGATCCCTCAACTGTCACTTCCAACACTCTTGTAGAATGGCTACCTGACATTGGTGCTATAACTCATTTGACTCCTGACCCTTAACTTGTGGAATCTTCTAAACCATACAATGGTCCAAATTCAGTGATTGTCGGTAATGGACAAACTCTTCCTATTTCTTCTACCAGTAAGCTCACATTCGCTACTCCAATTAAAACTCTTCATCTCAATGATATTTTAGTTATTCCTAATCTTACTGCCAATCTGCTTTCTGTAGCTAAATTTATTACTGATAATTCCTGCCTCATTGAATTTGCTCCTTTTGGTTATATTGTGAAGGATCTCCACACCAAGATACCACTTCTTATGGGTAACATCCACAATAATCTTTACCCTTTAAAGATTTTAGCTCATTTCAAAAATCCGATTGCTCTCCACACCACCTTTACCTCACTTCACTTATGGCATTAGTGTCTTGGTCATCCTTATCCTACTACAATCTCTAGGCTGTCTCCTTTTTTAAATATCAAGTCTCATGTAATAAAACATTGTACTTCTTGTCTTCAAGGAAAAAGTACTCGTCTTTCATTTCCCTTATCTTCTTGTGTTTCCAATAAACCACTACAACTTATCCATTGCGATATTTGGGGCCCCATCTCCATTCCTTTCTTTCTTAGCATTTCATTATTTCATTATTTTTGTTGATGATTTCAGTCGATATACATGGATTTACCCTTTAACTCATAAATCTCAAACCCTTTCCCGCTTTCAGACATTTAAAACTCAATATGAAAATCTTTTTTCAACCTCTATAAAAACTTTTCAGTGTGATGGAGTCCTTGAACTTGTCAAAGGTCTGTTTGCTAATTTTCTTACTGCCTATGGCATTGCTTATCGTATTTCTTATCCTCATACCCCTCTACAAAATGGGATCACCAAATGTAAAATTCGTCACGTTACTAAAACTAGTCTCACACTTCTTATTCATGCCTCACTTCCATAAACTTTTTGGTATGAAGCATTCTCTACAGCTGCCTATCTTATCAATCTTTTACCAACCCCTGTTCTCCATAACAAATCCCCCCATGAAATTCTCTTTCTCATAAAACCCAACCTCTCTCACCTCTGGGTCTTTGGGTGTACCTGTTTTCCTTTCATTGGGACCACACATTCAAATAAACTTGAACCAAAGTCTACAAAATGTGTCTTTATTGGGTATTCTCCTAATTACAAAGGCTATCGCTGTCTTGACCCTATTACCTCTAAACTATATGTTTCCCGTCACGTTCGTTTTGTTGAAACTGAATTTCCCTATACCTATTCCTCTCCCTCTTCTGTCTTAATTCCATCATCCTTTAACATCTCCTTACCTTTACCTTTACCTCCACTTATAATCTCATGTCCCTCACCACCTCCTTCCTCTCCCCCTGCACTCCCACATCATACCATGGTCACTAGCAATCATGATCAAACTTGTATTCCTCACACCTTCTTTGATTATGTCACTTACTCTACCCACACATAGAATCCTACTGATCCTGATCCCACTTCTTTCACTCAAGTAAACAAGTTTCCACATTGGCGCTAGGCCATGCTTGACGAGTTTGCAACTTTTCATCGCAATAACATATGGACTCTTATCCCTTTGCCACCAAATGCCAATCTTGTTGGTTGTCAACAGGTCTTTCACACAAAAAGAAATTCTTATGGCACTCTTGATCGTTACAAAGCTCGTCTTGTTGCCAAAGGCTATCATCAGACTCCTGGTATAGATTATCCAGATACTTTTAGCCCAGTTGTCAAACCTACAACTATCCATCTCATTTTAACCATTTCCCTCTCCAACAATTGGCTGATTCGTCAACTTGATGTCAACAATGCCTTTCTTAATGACACTCTTCAAGAATCTCTTTATGACTCAACCTCCTGACTTCACAGACCCTCATTATCCTTCTTATGTATGTCCAAACAGGCCCCCCCATGGTTGGTTCCATCGTCTTAGTTAGAAACTTCATAAACTTTACTTTGTCCCCACTAAATCTGACACGTCACTTTTTGTTCACAATACCCCCTCCACTACTACCTTTCTTTTAGTGTATGTTGATGATATCTTAATTACAGGTTCTTCTCCTTCATTCATCAATACCCTTATTCAATATCTTAGCACCTCATTTTCCATCAAAGACTTAGGACCAATCCATTATTTCCTTGGTATCGAAGTTACCCCCACAACAAATGGTCTTTTACTCACCCAAACTAAATACACCAAAGAACTTTTACATCGCACTTGTCTAGATCACTCCAAACTTGTACCCACACCAATCACGCCCACTCTTCCTCTTTCAAAAAATCATGGCATTCCTCTTTCTGATCCAACAGAATATTGGAGTACTGTTGGTGCTCTTCAATATCTTTGTCTCACTCATCCTGACATTCAATTTGTTGTAAACAAAGTCTCTCAGTTTTTACAGTGTCCTACAGACATTCACTGGACCACGGTGAAATAGATTCTTCGCTACCCTTGATTCACACCCTCTTCAGGTATACATTTAACCCGAAATTCTTCTCTTACCTTACAGGCCTATTATGATGCTGATTGGGATGGTTGCCTTGATGATCATCGTTTAACCTCCAGCTATTGCATTTTTTTGGCTTCAACCTCAACTTTTGGAGTGCTAAGAAACAACCCACTGTTGCCAGATCAAGCATTGAATCTGAATATCGAACTATTGCTCTTGTCGCTGCTGAAATCTGTTGGCTTAAATCCATTTTACATGAAATTGGTTTCTCTGATATTACGCCTACACTCTGGTGTGACAATCTCGGTGTCGCCTTCGTTGCCGCTGATCCAATTGCTCATGCTCGTACTAAACATATAGAGATCGACATCCACTTTGTTCGTGACCTGGTGACCAACAAAGCTCTTTTTATTCTTCATATGCCTTCTTCTGCTCAAGTTATCAACATCATGACTAAAGCATTATCTTTGTCTTCTTTTCATTGCCTTCGCAGCAAGCTCACCGTTTCTACCCACAGTGAGCTTGAGGGGGCTTGATAAACATATCCAAATATTCATGCAATCGTAGCAATCTTATCTATATAAGATATGATTTTATTTGATTTGTATGTATCTCATTTATCTTGGTGTAATCTTCACTATCTTAGTTGTTATTGTCATATATGACATATGCGTATAAATACATGTATAAGCTATTCAGAAAATGCAAGCAATGCAATACAATTCTACACGGATTGTCTTCTTCTTCTTCTATTCTTTCAAGTTTGATTTGAGTTGACACTTTTCTCTCTTTAAGAAGAACTGGATTGATTGGCATTAGCTATTATTCTAGCTTTGACACCATGTGAAAAAAAAAAAATTTAGAGTGTTTGTTTACGAGAATATTGCTTCCATTCTCTAATTTTTTTCATGATACATCATGTATTTATATAATACCTTTGTAACTAATCATAACAATATGAAAAAAGGTTCCGGTAATTTTCGTAATTAGTCGTAACAAACATCAAAAACATATTTCGAGTCTTCTAATATTGATGACATGGTGAGAGATCGGCTAAATGCACTTCTCCAGCATTATTCCATCTCCACGCAAATTGCGACAGCTTTTGGACCTTGCGGAAACAAAAGAGACTATCTATTCATGTTCACGCTAGAGAAGGCCATGGATGATATTTGTAAGATATTTGCATTTTGATTATGAACTTGGAAGGTGGAATAGTTTGTTTTTGGAATTACAATTTGTATACCGAATCTGAAGAGTCTTTTAACAGTCACGAGGACGATATGGTCATAGAGTTCGCAAACGAAGTGAGAAAGGAAATTGGAATTGTTGGAGATGGGATTTCGAATGAAAAGAAGGTGTCTGTGGTTTTCCATATTGTAATGACATCCCAATTACCAGCCCTTCAGTTGCGTCCCCTACCCAAAGCTGTTGCCATGGACTCCTAGCCACAGAAGCCTTTAGCTGAATAGAGACAACAAAGAGCCAATCTCCTCTGACCTGATTACAACGCCAGCAGAATTTTGGATATTCTTCCTTCCTTGGGAAGAGTAGATTTCAAGAAGAAAAAAAATAGTTTTGCCTTTGCTTTTCAATAATGTCACTTCTCTAACGTTACAAGTTTAGGCCTGGGATAGAAGCATATATTCTAACAGTTAACTAAATGTTGGTCTAAGATAATGAGTATGGAGTTAGTTTACGATCGTGATCATGTGACTGAGAAATTAATGGTTGGGAGTCGGAAGTGCTGTTCCTTCTTTTTCCCTGCAATAAAGAAAATGATCTACGGTCGTTCATTATGGTGCTTGGCTGTTTTTATCCATTTATTTCAAGTCGTGGTTGATAATTCATCACTTGTGAGCCTTCGGAAGGTCACCAAAAGACAATTTAGCAGTGACAACCCACTTTTCTGCTTGTTTCTTTCCTGATTGATGCATGATCGAACGGCTTGTCCTATATTTTGGTATTGTAACTTGCAGTTTGGAATGAAAGGGCTAATTTACGCTCCAGAAAATGTTTGGCTATTCATGTAAGTGGTCAGGAGGAAACGTAAAATCATCGGGCTAAACGCAAGTGGCTTAGTGGTGTCGTCTAATGGGTTAGCTGGACTATGAATTTTAGGTTTAACTACAGTGTTATTAATTATACTAGTTTAGTATTATTATTTTTATTTATTTTTTATTTAGTACTTGATCTTTCAAAAAAAATGAAAAATATTCCGTAAGGATGAAAATAAACATAAGTTCCCCTTTCTCCTAAACATTTCAAAATTTTATTTTATAAAAATTTGATTAATTAGACAATTAAATCCAATACTCTAAAATGACATAATAATTATTTTTTGGAAAATTAATGAAGTAGGAATTATTTTTAAATTTTAAAAAATTGTTATATCATCCCTATTATAGAATAAAAACTTAGGATAGTAATAAAGAATAAATCTTTGATAAATAATAAGTGATTCTTAAAATTTTAAATAATTGTATGTCATTATGGAGGAAATATCGAAAGGAATAATACAAAACTGGGTCACGTAATAAAAATGAATGTGTTTGACTAAGTTAAAATGTAATTAAATATGTTCATAGAATTATTTTATTTTTAGTTACCTTAAAAAGATAACAAAAGGTGAAAGATTAAGTAATATGGAAGGATCAATTGATTCAAATTTACAAAGTGGAGTACTAAATATAATTCAAGAGATTTTCAAAACAATATAATTAAAGTGGACTAATAATAACAGAAAAACAAAGTCATTTTATGTACAACAAATTATTGTAACCTTTTCTATAACTATATCTTAGTCATTTCAATGGTCTACAAGTTCAATCATTGTGTAATCATTTACGTATAGGACATAATGCATAAAATCTTTCACAATAAATATAATATTTGTTTTAAACTTTAGAAATAACTTTAACAAAATCAAAGAAAAATTTGAAATAGTTTTGAATCAAGCTTTTATCAAAATTGGACGTTTTAACACTTTTGAAAATTTTAAAGTATTGAAAATTGGTGATTTAAAGTATCTTTTGAAAGTTAGCTTTTATAAGTGTTTGACTGCCTAAGGTTTATGTCAACTAGCTGATAGTGGGCATCAAAAGTTATTGAGAGAGGACTTTTTTTCCAAGTAGGGGCTCAATTAACCAATAGCTTAGTCAAAGGACGTTTTCTTGCTTATAGACTAGCTTTTAATTATTAGTTTATATGTATAAAGATCATTTGAGTTGGTTTTAGGTGTAAATAGACCATAATTGAGTTATAGGAAAAACCTTTTTCGATTTTACGTCTTAGATTTTTTTACAAGTTAAACTTAAAATTTTATTAATCAAATAAGAACAAAAAATATTATAAGGGAGCCATCCCCAATCTCACGCAATCATGCTACAATGCAAAGGTTACAAACCTCTTATGAGACTATTCCCAAGATAATAGGGTCATAAGCTAAATAATCCTCCAAGAACTAGCTGAATGAATGCCTTCACCATATTGGAAGAAATGAGTTGCTCCCTAATCTTTAGCATCATCAGCTTAGTTACCTCCTTTTTTTGCTCCTTACGCTATCCATAATCTCAAAGAATTTCTTTCCCTCAATGCCTCCTTTACATAAGCACCAAGTTATAAGATGAACTGTTATGTTAGCCTTGGGCATATTTTAGTGATTTTGTAACCACTGCATGATAACCCGATAAGAGTTTCCTTTGAAATTTTAGGAGCATTTATCCTTGACTATATTCCATAGGGCCACAGAAAAGCTGCATCCAAATAACACAGGGATTTAGATTTCATTTCTTCATTATAAAACACACCTCCCCTCATCAATGTGTAACTTATGTGGTGTAACATTAGTCAAAATAAAATAACTAGACTACTATTACAGCAGTAGTGAGTCTAGGTTTATCCCACAGCAAGTGTTTGGTTAGCTTATAAAATGAAA